>CM074313.1:2527500-2725000 GCA_037194245.1 Opsariichthys bidens
GCGGTCTAGGTCAGGAAATGTGGTCTCTTCGCATCTCTATCAACATTGCTAGTTTACAATTCTGCTTTGCTTAGATAAGAAAGATGTTTTTTTTCTGACTAAAATTTAATGAAGGATTTATCAGAAGGGTTTTGATCCAAACTTCATAGAACGTTTTGTTTATTTGGTGTATTACTTGTATTGATGGTCGTATAACTAAATGTGCTTCTTCTTCTTGGAATCGACAGGCAATGCACTTCCAGGTGATCTTTGCTGCTGCTCAGATGATAGGCTGGTATGATCCCAAGGTCACACGGGTAGAACATGCAGGTTTTGGCGTGGTGCTCGGGGAGGACAAGTAAGTGCATTGATCAGTATGGAAGTCACCTTTGTCTGCACCGCGTTTCCACCTCGATGACCCACAGTTCTGCAACAAGAAGTAATCAATAATAAAATTGATGATAATCAATAAGAAAAATTTCATTAGTGGCCACAACAAACCCGTGGCATGACCTTAGTCGTAGTTTCGATGCATTTCTATGAAAACAATATGTTTATGTACACTATGGTTCAAAAGATTTACTTTCTAACTATGTCATAATACTTTTATTCAGCAAGGTCGCATTAAATTGATCAAAGGTGACAGTAAAGACATTTATAATGTTTCAAAAGTGTTTAATTTCCAATAAACACTGTTCTTATGAACTTTCTAGTGCTGCAACGACGCGTCGACGTCATCGATTACGTCGACGTGCGTGAAATGCGTCGACGCGTCACACTGTTCACATTCATCTCGCGTAACAGCGGCTTCTGCTCCTGGGAACGGAGAAAGTTCCATTCTATCACAAAAACCCAGACCACGATTATCAAAAGTATGGGAATACTTTAAACAGAGGCCAAATAAAACGATCCTTTGTTCTCATTGCAGATCCGAAATGGTGTACCACCTGTGGAACAGGATCTCTGCCAAATTTTTGCGCGCGCAAAATCATATTTTGAGCGCGCAAAAGGGCATTTCGTGCGCGTGAACTGAGTTGAGGAGAAAATCTTCGTCTCGCAAATAAGAAAATATTTCGAGCGAACGAAAATCAGTTTTGCATTTCAAAGAAGTTTATTTGGATGTGCGCGGACGTTCTCTTTCGCACGTGCTCGCGCTCCTGATTCCCGTCCCGCGCGCTCGCTGAGACTCGCTGCATCACAGACAGAGCGAGAGGAAAAACACACGGTTCAGGAGACGTTTGTTCAGTGGCTTGAACACTATCAAAGTTCCTTTAAGACTGTAGAGAAAGTCTCTGGCACTCTTCATGTTAAAGTTCAAATGTCTTCCACTGGACGAACACACATAATGACTTATTTTTAATCAAAATCAAATCATATTGTTACATAATGGCGTGTCCCAGTGTTTCTACACCTCAATCAACTGCTAAATTAGTTCTAACTTCTTACGTAAAAAAGATTACTAGATTAATAAAAAAAAGTAATAAAAATAATCGTTAGATTAGTCGACAGAAAAAATAATCGTTAGATTAGTCGACAGAAAAAATAATCGTTAGATTAGTCGACAGAAAAAATAATCGTTAGAGTAGTCGACTAATCGAAAAAATAATCGTTAGATTAGTCGACTAATCGAAAAAATAATCGTTAGATTAGTCGACAGAAAAAATAATCGTTAGATTAGTCGACTAATCGAAAAAATAATCGTTAGATTAGTCGACTAATCGAAAAAATAATCGTTAGATTAGTCGACTAATCGAAAAAATAATCGTTAGAGTAGTCGACATAAAAAAGCGTTAGATTAGTCGACAGAAAAAATAATCGTTAGATTAGTCGACAGAAAAAATTATCGTTAGATTAGTCGACTAATCGAAAAAATAATCGTTACATTAGTCGACTAATCGAAAAAATAATCGTTAGATTAGTCGACAGAAAAAATAATCGTTAGATTAGGCGACTAATCGAAAAAATAATAGTTAGATTAGTCGACAGAAAAAATAATCGTTAGATTAGTCGACTAATCGAAAAAATAATCGTTAGATTAGTTGACTAATCGAAAAAATAATCGTTAGAGTAGTCGACATAAAAAAATCGTTAGATTAGTCGACAGAAAAAAATCGTTAGATTAGTCGACAGAAAAAAATCGTTAGATTAGTCGACAGAAAAAATAATCGTTAGATTAGTCGACTAATCGAAAAAATAATCGTTAGATTAGTCGACTAATCGAAAAAATAATCGTTAGATTAGGCGACAGAAAAAATAATCGTTAGATTAGTCGACTAATCAAAAAAATAATCGTGAGAGTAGTCGACTAATCGAAAAAATAATCGTTAGATTAGGCGACAGAAAAAATAATCGTTAGATTAGTCGACTAATCAAAAAAATAATCGTGAGAGTAGTCGACAGAAAAAATAATCGTTAGATTAGTCGACTAACCGAAAAAATAATCGTTACATTAGTCGACTAATCGAAAAAATAATCGTTAGATTAGTCGACAGAAAAAATAATCGTTAGATTAGTCGACTAATCGAAAAAATAATTGTTAGTTGCAGCTCTAGTATGCAGTGATGTCACATGTTCAGACAGACTGAGGGGCAAAAGAGGCTGCCGCATTACTGAATTCAATAAGGGAAACTGCAAAAATGCAAGTAAAACAAGTGATTAAACTAAAGGTTGGACTCAATAGTGTTCCTGTTACAACTTACCGAAGATCCAATAATCCATGTATATATTGACATGCAGCCAGGAATTTAGTTTCCTGACATTTATGTGTGCCTGACACTTTCTATTCATCAAAGAATCTTGTACCAAAAATGCTTAAAAACACTCAATAATAATAAATGGGCATCAAATCTGCATATTAGAATGATTTCCAAAGGATCATGTGACACTGAAGACTGGGGTAATGATGCTGAAAATTCAGCTTTGCATGAATAAATTAGATTTTCGAAAACAGTTATTTTTAATTTAAATAATATTATTTCTCAATAGTACAGTTGCAGCTTTGGTGAATAAGACTTATTTCAGAGCCATTAAAAATCTTAGCAACCCTAAGCTTGATTATATTCTTCCAATGCAAGCATTTCTACTTTGCAAAGCAACAGCAAAAGTGTAATTAAATGTCACCATCAGTGCGAAACTTTGAATACTTCATGGAGCGTAGCATAAATGGAATGAATTCATTTTGAATAAAGCAATATTTGCTGTTCACCATAAGATTTAATGAAATGCAAATAAATGATATTTTTTTTTATATGAAAGATAACTGGATTAGTGCAAGATTAATGAAAAATAATAACACTACGGTGATCCGAGGAAATATTGTGTATACTAGTGTTAGTTTCTTATCAGCTGCTTTTCAACTCTTAAGGATTTGTTCTACTTTTTGTCATTTTTATATTTTAAACCAAGGCAAGATACCCAATAAACTATAAAAATTTTATGTTCGATTAATCAAAGAAAGAATCCACTGATTAATCATCAAAATAGTGATTAGTTGCTCATGTAGCTTTAGTTTTAGAAATGTCGTATTGAATGATGCATTTGAAAAGCACTGCTTTCACATTTCCATGATTCTTTTTTTTTTTTTTTAAATAATAATTATGAAATTTCCATCCCAGGAAAAAGTTTAAGACGCGTTCAGGGGACACGGTGCGATTAATGGACCTTCTGGAGGAGGGTCTGAAAAGATCCATGGACAAACTGAAGGAGAAGGAGAGAGATAAGGTGAGCTCCTCAAACTGCAAGGAAACTAGCACCTTCTTAGGCCATCCTGAAAGCTTCCATGCAATTCCTTTTGTGTGCCTGAGTACTTCAGCTCGATTCAGAAGAGATCAATGGATCTCAAATGAGACCAGATGTGCTAATGACAATTACTGGCTGTATTACTCTCAACTCCTTTGTGCTCAGAAATGAAGAGCATCCTAATGCCTCGCTCACTTTGATTGATATCTTACAAACGATTGAGCTTCTGACAATGAAGGAGTTTGAAAACAGTAAAGCAATTATATTGCTTCAGACACAAGCAAGCAAAGTAAATATCCTCAAATGGCCTTCCTTGGAATCGTTAAAGGCGTTTAAAAAGTTTTTGTAGATTTTGTTGTTTGACGGATGTACCGAGTATAAAAAAAATTCTTTTCCCTAATGCGAATCAGACTTTTGCCAAGTGCCTTATTTGTCAGGAATATTGAATGTAACATATGCTGCATTAAATTAGGGAGAAAAGTTAGCAGGCGTGTAACGTTCCTGTGAGCATAATCAGTTTGAACCAGTGATGTAGGACGGAGCCAGCATTTGATCTGATCTTTTTATTTGTTTTTAAAGCACTGAACACTAGTTATCTGTTCATTCTCTTTTAGTTGGAGGCAAACCTGTATAAAATCGAATAAGTTATGGTCACATTTTTGTTGCTCAACCAAACTTGGTGCTTTAAAATCCAATCATTTTCAATAGGAATTCACGCAATCTGTAAAAAAGTTCCTCATGCAGATTTTGCTCGTTTTCAAGTAACAGAAAGCTGCTTTGTGTGTGACCGCCTCTTAAGATGAGCTCATTTCGTTCTGATTGCCTATTCAACACATACTTGGTAACTTGTTTTTCTGACGGTGGCAAAAGGTCTTGGCTGCTCCAACCTCACAAGGGGTCATCAACATTTTGAAAGCGTGTGTGTTGCAGGTGCTGACCCCGGAGGAGCTGGTAAAGGCTCAGCGTGCCGTGGCCTTTGGCTGCATTAAATATGCAGACCTTTCGCACAACCGCATCAACGACTACGTCTTTTCCTTCGACAAGATGCTGGATGACAGGGGCAACACCGCGGCCTACCTCCTCTACGCCTTTACACGCATCAGGTAAGCCCTCAATGTGATGGAAATCTTTAACCACATCAAATTGGGCCCGCTGGGTATTGATCTGCTTCGGTGATGTTACTAATTTTTCTGTCATGTCTATTCAGTATTTTCAAGGGGACCTATTATGCCCTTATTCAAAGTCTTGATTTTGTTTTTGAACAGGTTTTTCTGCTTGAATGTTCAAAACGCATTATTTTTCATATATTTGACGTTGCAGCACCTCTCTTCCCGGTCTGTCAGTAATGCTCAGCTTAGTTCCTGTCTCTATGAAGACCCTCCTTGTACTTTGATTGGTCGGCTGGACCAGTGTGTCGTGATTGGTCAACCGCTTCGAGCCGGTTTCAAAAATGTCACGGCCGTTTCAACACACTATTCGCACAGTTCAATCAGGCCCCGCCCCTTTATTTTGCATATGACTTTGGCGGGAATTATTTAACTGAGGAAAATTGTGTTGTGTTTGTTCCCAGAAGAAAACTCAAAACTACAGTTGAGGTGTTCTCATATAGAGAATAACTCGCTTTGGAGTGACTTTGTGCTTTATTACTTTGCACAAAAGACTTTACACAGTAAAGATGACTGAAAATGTAAAAAATGATTTAAAAAAAATTCAGTTCATCCTTACATTTCTACTATGTTGAGCATGTTTTTTGTTTTAAATGTTATATTATTTTTCAATGGCATAAAGTAAAACAATGTCAGGCTCAGAGTGATAAAACTGATGAACTGAAGTCCTGAATCTTTTAGTTTTTTTTAGGAAAGAATTTTTGGCAACTGCTTATTTTTATTAATAATGAAAAGCCTCGAATGCCAAATTACAGTCGTGTGGTGCGATCATCATGTAAAAATGTGGGGAAATAACACAAAAAAGGTCCATAAATCAATCTATATCTCTCTCTCTCTATCGGTAAATCGAACGATCGATAAATCAGTGAATTGAATGATTGATGAATCAATCTACTGATAAATCGATAAAATACATTTATCTTTTAAATGTATATAAAAACAACATTTTTGAAAATGATAAAGATGCGTACGGGCGTATTCATGTTTTAAAGAAAATTTGTTATTATTTGGTGATTACTTGTTAGTCAATAAATGTATTCTTTTCTTGTAAATGGTATTAAATATAATGTTTGTGTATATATATTAAGCCATATGAAACAAAATATGTACAAAAATGACATTTCCTCTTTCTTTATCATGGACATTATTATTATTATTTAGTGAAAATGGGGTACAGGTACATCAGGTAAAGAATCCTGTTGTATAAAACATACTATAATATAAAGAGTTAAAATTAACAGTAAACTATCAAATTCAACTGCTGTTTGTTTCTAGATATAATCAACACTGGTTTGTTGTATACAAACATTTAAATTGCACATAAAGCAGCTTCTATATTTAATGAAATAATTTGTACTCTAATTGTTTCTTTAAATATAGACATTTAAGCAGTGGCTGTCAAAAACATGTTTTCATGACCGATTTATTCAAACATTCATAAATATTGAAGACATCACTCACAGCTTTAGTAAACATGTGATGAATATGTAATGAAGTGCATGTATTTAGCAAAGTGCTCCTCTAGAGTTATTTTTTTCTAGTTGACTAGCAAGCTGTGGGCATTGAATGGCTTTTTTCTGTCCTGTATTGTCTTCTCCAGTATTGACCCATCTTCACCTGCTTCAGGTGAGGCCATCTGGGATTTGGGATATCTTTAAATGGCTTGATTGATATCCACATGGGTGGTGGGAAACAGCTCACCAACACTGTTGAATGGCCCTTCCAGTTCATTCTCATGGGTTGTGGGTTATTTGTTCTCTTGGCAGTTGTAACCGTGCTGCTGCTGTGGAAATGGTATGTGTGTGGGACTCTGGGGCTTTGGGTTTGTGTGCCCATGAAGGAATGCATGCATCTGCTGTGCAGTCGGTGTGTTTTTCTGGCTGAAATGTATGTTTGTGACCGATCTACTTCTGCTGTCGCCCGAGTGGATGCTCGGCACAAGTGCTCTATTATACCTTGTGTTTGCTCTTCTGTCTCAGTAGGGCTGTTGACCTGATGTCAGGAGCGTAGGGTAGCACAATCTCTCAGGTCTCATGGCTCTTGTAGAGATGTAGAGAGCTTTTCCCTGTCTTTAATTGGCTGTTCAAAACAATTGGTAACAGAAAATCATATCCACAAGTGAATGTGGAAATCGGAGCCAATGACAGGAGAACGAGCCAAAAAAAGAATAATTGGCCATGGCGGCAGTTGGTGGGGATTTCAGTGTGTGGTTTCTCCCAACACATCCAATAGATCCTGCTCCTTTAGTTCTCTGGCAGAAAAGCCTTTTGGACACTTAGCCATGGTGTTTCTTTCTTGTAACATGATTTTCTTGTTTATATGAGCTGTTGCAACTGTTAAATGACACTCTTTCTTTCCTTTGTTCGGCCATTTGCACTGATCCCATCCTGAGTTGATCTCAATAGTAGACCATTTACACGAATAGTTTATTTGAAAATGAATTTCTTCTGTGAAATGAAAAAGATTCGTAAAGCATTGAAGCTTCGTGAAGCACTGTTTTGAAATCACCCATCACTATATTGTTGAGGAAAATCGTTATTTTGTTTTGTTTTTTGGCGCACAAAAAGTATTCTCAAGTATTCAAATGTATACTTCGGGTGTGGAACGACATGAGGGTGAGTAATAAATGACTGTATTCTCATTTTTGGGTGAACTAACCCTTTAATCCAGAGTGGCAGCACAGCTGAAAGTTTTGTTTGAGCTGCGCCCTCTACTGTACAGCAGTCTGAGAATAATTCATTTCAGTTTTGGGCCTTAACACAATGCCAAAAATATAACTTTTTTGTTGTTGTTGTTAAAAAAACAACAACTACCAAGCCCAGCCCAGATGAGAAAAAGTAACGTAATGCATTACTTGTAAAAGTAAAAAAAAAAAAAAAAAAGTAACGCGATTGGTTACTTTTTTAGGGAGTAACACAATATTGTAACGCATTACTTTTAAAAGTAACTTTCCTCGACACTGGTAATTGGTGATGTCACTTTGTAAAGAAACATGTTTTCCCATTCACGTTTTTGTAGTCTACATGGAGACAATAACGTATGAACCTGTTTTCAAAAGTTTCAGGCCCTCAAACCGACATTGTTGAGTAAATGAACGCCTAAAACACATAAAAAATGTCTCGTTTTTAGTTGAAAATGGTGTTGTGTAAACCTCTAAAATACATTTTCATGGCATCAACACTGTTAAATACATTTTAAAGACACCCTCACAAATTACAGAGAATTTCACGGCATTAAGCATTTTTAAGTGATATGCAGTAAGCACTGTACATTTTGGCAGCCCTAAAATACATAATAAAATATATAAATATGAAATTCAACAAAAAAACGAATAAAAAAATAAAAACAAGAAAAACAATGAGCAAGTAAAAACTAAGCTAAATTAAAAATAATAGAAAAAAAAAAATCATTGCTAAAATCATTAATAATTCTAAATCAAAATAACCCCAGCATATTCTCTCGTGTCCCACAACCGACCATGATCTTTTATAAGACACATTCTTCTTCTGTTTACCTCCAGGTCTATAGCTAGACTGGCTAACATCCAGGAGGCCGCCCTGCGCAAAGCGGCCGAGACCACAGAGGTCTTACTGGACCATGAGAGAGAGTGGAAATTGGGTAAGTGCATCCTGCGCTTCCCTGAGATTCTGCAGAAGATCACAGACGACCTGCTGATTCACACACTGTGCGACTACCTCTACGAGCTGGCCACCACCTTCACGGAGTTCTACGACAGCTGCTACTGCGTGGAGAAGGACCGGCAGACAGGTGGGTTCCCCGAAGAAGCACGATCCAGAAGTAATTAATGTTCACAGTCTATGGGATCTTTATACTCTACACTTTCACCGACAGTGGTGGCTGAAAAAAAGTGTTTCTGGCTCAGAAATCATCCCATACTGAGAAAGAAAAACATACTCCGTGTCCAAAACCTTGAGGTTTTAAGGGTTTAATAAATCCATGTGCTTGGACCGTGGTTTTTGCTCTTTAGAAGATGTGTCAGGAGTATAATTGGTCTAGAAATGTATTTAGTTTCAACTCATAGGCCTGGATAAACTTTTATACAGTAATGAAAGATACTAAATAGAGGTGCTGTAATTTAGGATATAATGCAATAACTTTGTTTTTCACAGTTAATGGCAAAACAAATGATTTATTTGAACAGGGAAATCTAATCTAGGACAATATCAGAAAGAAAATCCCTTAGTTGTTTGTTTTCTCCCATTAGAATCTCATTAAAAACTAGTTACTTAGGGCTGATGAAACTGCTGTCTCTCGAATTGTACATCTTCTTTAGTCTTTTAATATAGACTAATGAAATTAGCTGTACTCTAACAGTTTGCTAGTTATGGGACTTTTGGGTTTCTTTTGTTTAATTCTTTTGTTTTGGTGTAAACTAATGGATTTAAAGGTAAAATGTAATTTCTGCTGCACTTAATGCAAAAATAATGACTATTTTCACAAGTTTCTTGAACAGTACTAATTTGTGAGTGACTTGTTTCTTAAAAGAAACATCTTGGAATGCTATTTGCTGGAAGAACGTCACGAAAAATTATTTAAACAACAGAAACATATTATTGGCTGGTCACAATTTGACGTTGAAAATGTCATTTGTTTTTTATTATTATTATTATTATTCCATTTTTAATGTCCAAATGTGACCAGGCTTTGTAACCTTGTGTACTAGAAGTGCCTTTTTCCCTCATGTTTAGGGTGGGGAAAAGTATTTTAAGATTGTTTTTACCCCCTACAAGTTTAATGGATGAGGTTTAATGACGGAACGTCATTGATTTGATTGAAATGAACCTGCCTCTTTGAAAATGGCCTGTTTGACTAATGACTGCTCTAAATCGTTCTCCTCAGGGGAAGTGGTCAAAGTCAACATGTGGCGGATGCTCCTCTGTGAAGCCACCGCAGCTGTGATGGCCAAAGGTTTTGACATTCTGGGTATCAATCCGGTTCAGAGGATGTGATTTGGTCCATGCCTTCCTTCTCTGAACACAAGAGCTTTTACACAAAAACATCGATGACCCCACGGATTATTATGGCATACCAAATAAAAGTCACTCAACTGGTCAATACAAAAACTTTGATTCCCTGGTCATTTCTCCTCACATAAATGCCAGCCATCTGGACCCTGAAAACTTTTTAACCTTTCCTTTCCATATAACAAGTATGACTCTTATTCCAGTCTGGTAATAAGAATTAGCTCACCTAATTTTGGTTTACCTAAAGAAGGGTTGTCCAAACTCGGTCCTGGAGGACCACTGTCCTGCGCTGTGTCCGAAATCTCCCCTTAAATAAAGTACTATTTAAGGGAACAGACATTTGACTTGGTGTCCGAAACCATGGTGGACACCGCAATTTTCCACAATGCACTGCGATAACATGATGCACACTGCTAGAGAATACCCATAATGCACTGAGATAACCGTACGCCTAATAAATTCTGTGTCTTGACCAGAAGACCTGCTGAGTCATCCATCCATCAATTCATTTTCCAAACCACTGGTCAAATGTGGGTTCAGCGTAATATCATACAGGTATACATTTCTTTTTAAATTGATTATTAAATTGTTTAATTAAGGTTTATATACTGTTTCTATAGCAGAGTTCAGGATAATTGTTTTATTACTACTGGAGCTGCCAGTTTAATATAGGGAATAGGGTGTAGGGGGCGATTTCGGACACAGCCCTGAAGAGTTTAGCTCCAACTTTCCTCAAGACTACTGCCTGGAGGTTTCTTGTACCCATAGTAAGACCTTGTTTAGCTGATTCAGGTGTGTTTAATTGGGGTCGGAGCAGGATTGGACACCCCTAACTTAAAGATTTTACAACAACAACAACAACAACAACAGTATTACTCATTTGGCTTTTGGACTTTTTATTCCATAATATGCATAACATATTATTCTCCCTTGAATTGTAATGCAATAAATCAATTTCTTAATGCGTTTATATTCACTGGTGTATTTCTGTATCAGCTTTCGCTAGACTTTCGGAGCATTATTCAGTTTGAGATAGTAACTTCTTTCATTTAAGATTTTTAATAGAGTTCAGTGATTGTTTTGCTCTTGCCATCAGGATTAAATTAATTGGGAGTGATAAATGCAGCGTCCACACCTGATAATCTGTATGAAGATTAAGAGGAGCGATTTAATTCATTCGCAGGGTTACTGGTTATTTACTCTTTGGATGTCCTGCATCTGGGATTTTCTTGATTAATTTCAGGTGTGAGATCAAAATGAGAGATCTGGACACTTAATTACCTTGTTGAGTCTTAGTGAATCCATTAGTTTTCTTCTAGGCTACTCTAAGGCCATCTGTACTTTATGGGTTTATTTTCAACCCCTGAGACAAGACTGTTTCCGATCAAGCGCCCCTAGTTAAAAAAAAAAAAATATTTTGTGCTAGGTATACTACAACTACATTATATATTTATGTGCTAAATACCCTGCATTTGTACTTTTGGCATGCTTAAATGTCTGCTAAATTAGAACAACATTTTGAACTTAATGCACTTTAACTGCAGAAGTTGTGCTGAGGTCCAAATAAAGATATACTTAAGTTTATTTGATTGTGCTAAAGTGGAACTATACTTTAGATACACTATCTTGCATTTAAAGACTGATATTACACAAACATCATACAATCCTTACATTTTACGTTTTTAAATTAGGGGTTAGGTGTCTTGCTCAAGGGCACTTTAGTCATGGTGTTGAAGGTGGAGAGAGTGCTGTTTATTCACAATCCCCACCTTCAGTTCCTGCCGGCGTGGGAATCGAACCAACAACCTTCAGATTACAAGCCCGACTCCCTCACCACTAGGCCACGACTACCCCAATATCAAAACACTTTAGAATATCCATTGTACAGTAACAAATACTGCAAATAAAATAAAATTTTAGGTGATTCTTGGGTGATATGCCACCAAATAAGTATACTTAGTATGAAATAAGTGTATTTTAAATAGATTTTGCTATTTTGATTGTACATTGCAGTTTATAATTGTTCTATAAATGATCAAACACAACCTATTTAATGACTTACAAGATGAAAATAGTATAATTTAATGTGATTTTGCAATTATGTACAGGTTTTAATAATTATTTTGCGCTAATAAACAGCTGACTTTACATTATCCCACCTATTTCCTAGCTATACTCACCAAAAGTTAAAAAATTGCATTTTTTTCATATTAATTTAACCTATATTTTCAAGTCAACAAGATCTTATTAATCCACTTATTTATTCATTTTTTACTTTATAGAACTGAATCTTTCAGTGAAGATGACTGACGTCTCCAATCATTTAGTCAGTTTAAGCCCCACCCCTTCAAGCTTACATTTATCTGCCTCTACCTTTGAGTGCCACGCCCACAGAACCAAGCCCCGCCCCTCAATTTCTCTTTATCAGTTATCCGTTACATTCGAACGCGTGTCGGCAGCTACTTCCATCTGACTAACTTTAAAGCTTCAGACAAGAATAAAAAAATCCATTACGACGTAAAAAGCAGATTGACCAGTCAGAATCAACTAAAAAAGTCACGTAATAATAAACATCAGCACATCAAGAAATAAGTAACGCCAAACCACGGTGTACTTTAATGATATATATTTAAATAAAATCTGTAGCATATCAACAAAACCATCACAAAAATATAAGTTATATTAGAACTTGCTATGATAAAGTTGATATTTATACTTTATTTATGAGATTTTGACTAGCATCACATTTTGACCATATAGTTCAAAACTATTATAGTAAAACGCAAAATAATTATAATACATTTATAATAGGATTTGAGTCTGACACATTAAAGCTTTGCAATGTGCCATGTCACACACGTCGAGCAGAACGCTCTCGAATAAATAAAAGCGAACATGGCAGCTTCCGACTGAAAACCGTGCCTGCTCGAATCAGCTACTGTACACAACATGGCTAATCTGCCTTTGGGTTCCTCATCTTGAAGCGTGTTTGTGACGAAGCTGTCTCAGGAATGTCTTCAGAGTGGTATATTTCCAGATCATGTCCTTTGAAACGCTCAACTCCCGCTTTTTTTAAGCATTAGAGTCAAGCACTGCAACGCATTAGCCCGTGGAACGGTCCTTTAAATAGGATGAGACATTTCATTACTCTGACACTCTCTCTTGTCAGTCTTGATAACGGCGAGTTATCTTGGAGCACCTTGTCACACTGTTGTTGTTCCTTGTCTGCAAGCTCAATGGTCTTTGCATTAAAATGGTCCCGTAACTCTCTGGGGTACCGAGATTCTGGAAAATCATCTCGGAGCTTCGGAGTTCATTCGCTTGCTCACACCAACTTTATTTATGTCTTTGTTTTCTCTCTTTTTTTTTTTTCTTTGAGCTGACACACAGTGTGGGGATTTTAAAGCCGTTTGGGGTTGAGCAAATTACTCTTTGGAGTCCTTACAATGCTTTGAGTCTTTTGTTTTGTGTCTAAAAGAGTCCCTCATGGCCATCAACACCGATGAAATCAGGTGTCCTCCTACTTTATGGTGCCATTCTGGAGATCGACCTCTGATGGAAGAGAAAAGAGTGAAAAGTCAATATACGTGTTCACTGCGTCCTAATATAAAGGATTGAAGAGTAAGACGGGTTTACTTTAAAAGCCATTTGCTTTTCAGATTTGTGAGTCAAAATCTGATTCTAAAAACTGAAACTTCTGTCTTTTGTCATTAGCATGTCCGACACAGTTTCACGTTCAGGCATATTGAAAGTCCAAAAGCACTAATTCGGCATTCAACACATGATGACCGCTGCATCCAAAAGCACAAAAAAACACTACGTAATCTGATTTGTTCGTGCACACTGACACAAATTTCCAAAAGTCTATTTAGTTTGATTTACATATTTATAACTTTATATTGCATATATTATTCACATATGTAAAATTTTAATTAAATACAATTATTTTAGTATATTTTTGAATATAAATGTATTTTATTGTATACCAAAAAGCATATTTATAATATAATTTTGTCATTTTTATCCATGTAGTTTAGATCAGGTTTGTATATGTAATATGTTACATGAATCGGCTACACAAAGAACTGCCTACATTTATATTATATATATAATATTTTAATATTATATTAATATTTTTATTTTTAAATATTATTATATTTAATATATTAATATTATAATATTTTTATATATATATATATATAATATTTTAATTATTGTTTAATTAATTATTTTATTTAATAAAATTAAAATATTAATTTATTTTGTATATTAAAAAAAATATAATGGAATTAAGTGGTAAAAGTGAAATTTATTTATTTACTTGCGCATATTTATTTATTCACACATTTCCTGTCAGACTGTAAGTTGTCTAAGGATACATTTACACGACAACGAGTAATAAAAACTAAAAAGTTTTTCCTTTGCGTTTTTCGCGTACAGATGACAACATTGTCAAAACGATACACAAAAACGCTATATTACTCACGCCTGGCCAGTAGTTGGCGATTTCACTTTGTAAAGAAACTACGCGCCTAATACGCGACGTGCACATGACGTCACTGTTTTCACAAATCCACGTTTGTTTTTTTAGAGGTAGATAACAGAATTTTCAAAAGCTCGCATTTTCAGGCCCCCCAAAACGCCATTGTCGTATAAATGAACAGCCAAAATGCAGAAAAAGTTTTCCGCTTTTAGTTGAAACAGTCATCACTGCCTGTTAGAACTAAGAAATATGAGTGACCACTTAAACAAACTGATTTTTTTTCATAAGAAACTGTGAAAACACAAAGGCTTAATTGACTAAGCCTGGTTTCTCCCAAGGTTTTTTTTTTCTCCATTTGTTGGAGTTTTGGTTCCTTTGGCTTGCTTAAGTTGGGGACACTTGCTTGATATCCAGCAGTGTTTTTGATACGCCTGCATTGGCGTCGTTGTATGTGAACTGAGCTGAGCCGGACGATTACGTCTCTGTTTTCTGCAGTGCTGATATACATAAATGAACTAGACTAATAACTACTGATCTTTGCAACGGAATGAATCAATAATATATAGAATAAGCTGCACAATGACACCATTTTCTTATTAATGTAAAGCTGCTTTGCCACAATTTTCATTGTAAAAAGCACTAAATAAATAAAGATGACGGTTTTAAAAATAAATGAAACGTAGCTTGTTAGTGTGATGTTTTAGGTTCTCAAAATAGCGTAAAAATGCTCTTGGTTGCCATCTGATAAAATGGTGATAAAATGTGCAGTCTTTTAGGAAATGATGCCCATCTAATCACTTTGTAAAAGCCTGCTTGCTTAATTGAAAACACAAATTGATGTTCCCAACTCACCAATCAATATGCAGCAATAGAATGCTTACGTTGTTTTGACAGGACACATGCATGATGAAATTACAATAACGTATAGCGTCTCCCGTCACCTGCACTCTCAAATATGCCAGTGGAGGTAATATAATGTCTTGATGTTTGCGCCGTCACACCACATTCCCAGAAACGCATCTCAATTTCCAATGACAACTGTTATTTCTGTATTACAGCCCTGCGTTTCATTGACTCTACCCTAAAATATGAATCCGTAGGTGCTCTTGTAGACCAACTGAGGTTTGCAGGGAACAAATTGATTGTAAAAGAAATGAAATCTTCGAGCCAAAGCAAGAATTTGCAGCCTGAAGCTCTTTCTCCAGTGTGCCTTCTTTTTTCGCCACTGTTCTCGAGATACACACCTTGTGTCAGTCCGGCAGAGGTGCGTGACTCGTGACTTTTTTGACCCCTGCGGCTCGATTAAAAAGAAGCTGCAGAAAACTTGCGCCCGCACTCCTCTGACAGCCACGGCGGCGTGCTCCACAGAGGTGGAGGACACAAACATGGACCCTGTGGAATGATCCGTTTGCCACGTTCTGCAGGAAGAGAATGGAAGAGTTGTAATTGAGAGATCATGTTAGGGTGACGCCAGGAAACGGAACAGCAGTGCGAGCGTGTAGATATGTGGGGCGGCTCGATCGCAGCCATGGCAGCGGTTAACGGGATTACACGTGCAGTGGCGTGCATGTCGTGAGGTGCCGTTGTCAAGGGATTTACTCTTTACTGTGCTAATTTGTCACTGAATTTGCAAAATTAAATCCAGGAAGGAACCCGTGCTAAGTTTCAATTTTCTGCTGAAAGGTACACCTATTATCATTCCAGCAAGCTAATTTAGACATCATCAGTGCAATTTGTCCCAGATGCTAATGTAGGGAATTATACAAAGGTGAAACACCATAGAGAATGAAGTACAAAGCTCTTGCTCTCAGTTCATTCAGTCATCCCATTTCATGCTCTTTATTGCAAAGTTAAACCCAGATACCCATAGAGGTCTACAATCTTTCGGGCTTTGGACGATAAGCCGCGCGATTTTTTTAACGCTTGACCTTGATTTTCTAAATATTGGCCAGTTATCAATTTCAGTTGCACACACATACATATGTATATATATTTATACATATGCATATGTGTGTGTATATACATGTGTGTGTGTATATATATATATATATATATATATATATATATATATATATATATATATATATATATATATATAATGTGTGTGTGTATATATATATATATATATATATATATATATATATATATATATATATATAAATGGTATATATAAATATATAAATGTGTATATATATGAGTGTATATATATATATATATGTTTATATGTATAATGTGTGTGTATATATGTATAATGTATATATATATATAAATGGTATATATAAATATATAAATGTGTATATATATATGAGTGTGTATATATATGAGTGTGTGTGTGTGTGTATATATATATATGTTTATATGTATATATGTGTGTGTATATGTGTGTATATATATGTGTATATGTTTATATGTATAATGTGTGTGTGTGTGTATATATATATATATATATATATATAATGTGTATATATAAAATGTATATAATGTATATATGAGTGTATAAATATATATATTTGTGTGTGTGTTTATATATATATATAATGTATATATATAATGTGTATATATATATATATATAAATGGTATATATAAATATATAAATGTGTATATATATGAGTGTATATATATATATATGTTGAAGGGGTGGATTCTGGAATCCACTGCCGCTTCAATATATATATATTTTGAGTGATTTATCACAAAAATTATCTTTCTGAATATGTTATTATTTAGAATGAGTAACTTTAACTTACGTTAAAGCCTTTAATTTCCTTTTCATTTTCAAACACTAGAAAATAATGATGTATATTGTCTGTACCTCTGACTGAGAGAAAAGTACAACTTATCAGTGTGTTTTGGGAAAGTTTCCAGTTCAGTGCAGCTCAGATCAACTTCAGCCTTGAAGAAGCTGTGAATCATGTGTATCTATGTATGTGCGCTCAGTGTTCTGTACAGGTCTGTTATGGGTACTGGTGGACTATTGTCATCTGGACTGGATATCTGAAGGCGCCTAGGCCTGACCTAGAAGGACATTCTGTCCCTAACTTCAGGGTCCAATCGTCAGCATCATGATGGAAGGAGATATGATTCTGACTATCTGTCCATGTGTGGAAAATTACCAGTTTTGTCTAGTTTTCTAAACCAATCAGAATCTTAGTAATGACGTAGTTAGTGGACTCTGTTAGAGTATAATTGTTGTGGAAATGTGAATGTAGAGGGAGGAGGAGACAGAGAGCGGCCTACGAACTCCTATGTGAGACTTGAAGCTGGCTTCTGCTGATGAAACTGCAAATTATTCTTCAGTAAATTTTCTTCCATTTATTTTTTTAAACTCTGACTCCGGGTCTTCATTTATCATATCTGGTCTTTTGGGTCTTTAACTGTAAAATCCCCTACAGTTAATGGTGGAGGATGCGGGCAATCATTCTTTGGTGACATTCCTGGCCAAACAACAAACAAAGGTAGGAAGAATTTTATTATTTTTGCTAGGACTGTCTGGAGTGGAAGTGGTGGAGAAAAAGGCGAGCGGTAGGGTTTGACTCAGACGTGAGTACCCCGACATCTGACAATGGGTCGATGTCATGACGCTGTAAAATGCGTGTCTCCTGGGGTTAAAACTCTGGTGTGGACACTGAGTTGACGTGCACTAAATTGTATGTTAGGTGCGGGAGGCACCCCCACCAGAGTATAACGACACTTTGTGTGCCCTGGGAGCGCACTCCGGTGTGGACATTGGGTTGACGTGCACTAAGTTGTGCGTTAGGTGCGGGAGCACCCTCACTGGAGTGAAGAGACACTATGTGTGTAAAATCGTGAGCCTGACGCTTCGCCTCGTCCACTCCAGATAGGGGTACCCCGAGCTTAGAGATTCAGATAGGTAGGGAAAAAGTTTTTAATTAGATACAAAATATAAAAAGATGATAGGGTTGTTTGTTTGCCAGGGATGCATCTGGAATGATTCCGATTTTTATA
This sequence comes from Opsariichthys bidens, assembly GCA_037194245.1. Classification (NCBI taxonomy): domain Eukaryota; kingdom Metazoa; phylum Chordata; class Actinopteri; order Cypriniformes; family Xenocyprididae; genus Opsariichthys; species Opsariichthys bidens. Next base: position 2,545,819 of record CM074313.1, read on the forward strand.
AGAAATTTTGTGACCCTGATTGGAGTGTACCAGTATATGTGACGAGTGTCTCGTAGTATACTTTGCAGTTTCATCAAAGCAGAAGCCAAAGCTGTGTTTTTCAAAGGTTGCCGTCTCCATCTCTCTCAGGTGAGTATTAACCGTGACTAAGATATGGCTGACAAATTTAGTAACTTGATCAGTAACTTGATCAGTCCTGATACAGATAATGAGACCGAAGAGAGCAAACGCTGTAAACAGCTCCGCTCTGAAGCTCTCACTTCAAAGAAATTTTCTGAACAATTTAAGAAAATGGTTAGCCAGGGTTTTGATTCTGATTGGAACATCACACAACAACTTGACTGGCGGACTGTCAAAAGAATACAGAGAACTGCTTATCAGGGGCTCTGTTGCCATTCCAAAATGGGACTCACTGTTATCATGGTGTGCTGTAAGTTGGAGCCATTTACAAGCTCACAATGATCAAAATATAGACAAAGTGTCGGATGGTGTGGTTAAAGCTGAAACCCATCCACAAGATGACATAAAATGTTACCAGTGGGATAAGAAAGGGCATATTGCTTGTGACTGCTATGAGAAGCTTTTTAAATGCCACAAGTGTGGGAAACTTGGACATATTCGAAAATTTTGTAAACAAAAGAAAGGAAAGACACAAACAACAAAAAAAAAAAAGACTTCCACTCTGTCTGAGAATTAGCTTGTGAAACTGAGAAAGAACAAGAGATAAGAAAAAATTAAAAAAAAAAAAAAAAATTACATTTTATAGTGAATGAACAGGTTGATGTCAAATTTCAAACAATGACTCCAAAAACATGTGAGTTACAAAAATTTAAAAGTATAGAAGATGATAATTGATTATTGGATGTTATGAAAGAATTTTGCACTTAATGGAAATATTGAACAGTCTGAAGCATGTTTTCAATGTGGTGAGCACATCACTACCGTAGGGTAAATAACTAAACTGATGTAGGAACTCTAAGTTCTAAATGTTTGGTTTTTGATTGACATAGATAGTTTAAATGGCAAGTTAAACGACTTGACTGCCAGGGTCAAAAGGACTCAACTTGATGGGAAATTGGTAATTTCTAAATTCCTTTTGATATGTGGGTAAAAGTAAATATAAAAATGATGTTTAATTCAAAAATGTATATCAATTATGGCAAAGTCTAAAGCTGGGCCACAGTCAAAAGATATCAGACAAATGTCTGATGTTACAAGTTTATGAGAATGCAGTGTACCAGTCCTGAATGCTACAGAGTCTCTCTCTCCGTCTTATTCAAACTCAGCTAAATGCTGCTATATTAACCGGTGTTATAAGTGATAAGATATTTATAGTAAAAGCATAGGGTGCCAGTTGAAAATCATTGACAAAGATGTTAAAGAAATGAGTGCCATGAAGAGGGCAATTTGTTGTTAAAAGTGACAAAGTAAAATGAAATGTCTTTAAAGAGGTCTTTAAATACAGACCTGGAATGATACAAGTGACTATTTTGACAAATTTATTTTATGACCAGTAGCTTTTTGTCTCATCCTAGTCACCACCATGCACAGGGCGGATGGTTCCAGTTAAAGATGTAGCAGAACATTACACTGAATGGATGGTAGTGATAACTAAATTCACTGAGTATAATCTCAGTATTGATATGTTCCTGCTTTAAAGATGTCTAATGACTTTTAGTGATTAAATACTGCTGTAATGAACCTGTTTCCCTGTTGTAACACTATTAGGCAGTCCAATGGCTCTACTGGCTCTTGAATGCATCTTCCCTAAGCTCCAGAAAACACCTGATTCTGTTGAAGAAAACTGTCAAAGATTCTGGAATGGGAAAGAGCGGTTACCAGTGTGCACGAGGTGATTTCTCAATGACGGGTAAGATCCTCTTTGGCCAGACAGGGGACAACCTAAGGCAGGGGGTTACCGCCGACACTGGGCATCTACCCTGAAGGGAGGTGTTGTATGTGAGATGGGTATGAGAGTGCAGCAGATGTCTGTGAGGCCAGCAGCATCATTAAGGGGGGATCTGTGAAAAGTACAGAAGTCTGACCCAAAAATGTTCCTCCATACCACTCACCAGAACCCGCATTCCTAGGATGGCTTGTTTTTCATTGTGACAAGTGTCCACAACTTTATGTAACTATGCCAGGGGACAACACCCTGAGGAAGAGGAGATTATTGATAAATAGCTGATGGGAATGAGCTTTCAAGAGCCGACTGAGACCATGAGGGGACTGTCCGTAATTTCTGGGGAGACCAGGGCAAAATTTATTAACATGATGTTGGTTGCCCTATTGGCAAAAACTGTATAAGTTTTGGATTCAGTATTCCTATGAATCCCTGAATCTGTGAGACTGTGTTGATTTTGAAATAATATGTCTGTATCATAGTTTTACTCCAGCAGGTCATTAGACATGGCATAGGAATGCAAAGACATGGTGGTGGCTAAAGATGAAGACCGCATTTGCAGATTCAAGAGGAAGTTAAGTAAAGTGAGCATTTAAACTAAAGATAACCTTAAAAGGCTCCTAAGATAACATATAAGGATTGTGGTAATGTTTTTTTTTTTTTCTAATCTGAAAAATAAACATGTATTATAACATTGGTTAATGATTAACAGTTTTATATGCATTAATGAATTAAATATTTCATTCTGTCTAAGCTTACAGTCTTGAGGCTGTTGAAAAGATTATTTGCACAATAGGAAAGAGAGAGAGAGTGAGAGACTTCTGGGGTGGAGGGAAGGATGGTGCTGTGTCTGTTATCGGCCTGCTAAAGTTTAAACAAAACAAAGTAATGATGTTAGAACTATAAGAACTCTGCTGACTTTTCTAAATAAAACAAATTATAGTGAAGAGACATGGTTTGAGACTGGATTACAGATTATATAACACTAAGTAAAACTTACGTGAAAAATGTGAAGTTCAAATATGTTTTTAGACCTAGAAAATGAGCAGTTCATATATATGTGAATAAGTGTGTGTGATGTTGACTGTTTGTACGTGTTCATTTTGGGGAACTATCATGACCCTATTGTGTGTGTATGTCATTAACCTCTGGAATGAGTGTTTTTATCATTACAGTTGGGTTAAGTGAAACCACAATAATTTTACAGAAGCCGATACTTCTGATCGAATCTGACGAAAAGACGATTCAGAACATGCAGGACGAGCTTTAAGTGGATTGGTTATCCAGCTCTGTCTGCTATTGGTAATTATGACTACTTTTGTCATTTATGTTGTGGATTTGAATTACACTCTGGAGTAGTATGTTTAAGAGTATTTATGTAAAAGGTAATGTGGAATTTAAGATTGCCGTCCATGGGTTAAAAACCCTTGTCTAAATCCAACTGAGGGTCTAAAGTTAAATACTGTCAGTTATTTGTGATCAGAATGATAAACGTATGTTACAAGATTTGACGGCAGAGACAAAGTGACACATTGGCTCAGTCACTATCAAACACTATCCAGAGAGCACCCTCATTTATGGAAGGCCGGTGGGCAAATAAAGGAGAGAATATAAATTTAAGATTTATTTATTTTTATTAAATTAAATGGATGTATGACAGTAGATGTCTAGAGAACTACATTTTATGCAATAACGGTTGAGGGAGAAAGCAGCTACAAGGCTGTCTGTGTAACCTATTGAGATTTGAGTAAAATAATATTTTGGTTTCTGCAAAATAGTACAGATAAGTGGGACTGAGACAATAATGATAATATTTTTTGAATCTGCAGACTAACCATTTGATAGAGAAATACTGTGACAAGTAGTTATAACAAAAAGTAAAGCAGTTAAAATTAATGTTATGAAAATAAAAATGCTGATAGTATTAGTGGATTGATTTATGAACATATTAAGTCAAATCAAGTTAATAATATTACGAACTATGGTAGTGCTCTTTAAAAGATGAGACTAAGTTTCAAAACAGATTTAAAGAAATTTATAATGGCCTATAGTACAAATTTGTATAATTTATGAAGTAATATGGAAGATTATATACATAAAATTGTGTTTATGATAATTTTGGAGAAATTGCAAGACTGATGAGATGAGTATCAATGCCAAATGACCAAGGCTTAATATTTTGGTAATTTAGCCCAAGCTGTTTTAACAGACAAGATATTGAGAACAAAACTAACTTTAAAGGAAGTACTAATTATTTGATTTTGATATTGTACTGTTGACATGGTCTGAGTATTGTGAAATATTGTGAAAATTGAGTTTAATATTAAGAATAATTAGGTATTGAGTATGATTAAGAATGATATCATGAAAAAGATATTTGCAATTTAAGACAAACAATTTTTTGATATCATTGAATTTTTATATATTTTGATGCTTATGTAATTTTGATGAAATGTCTTTAACATTAACACGTTTCTGTTTATTTTAATTTGTGTTCTATTTTATTTATGTGGGCTATAATGACTGTAAATTGATCTGTTGTGAAAAGAAAGCTTAAGAAAAAGGTTATTAAGGTTTAGGGAAGATAATGATTTATAGAGGATGCAGAAAAAGGAAATTGAAAAGATGTTCTGTAATTAAGATGGTACATGGTATGTCTGTAGACTGTAAGATGAAAGTGATTTTTAGAGAGTTGAAGTAAGTAGAAGAATGATCATGGGTGTTACTTATTTTTCATTGTTTATTTTGAGTTAAACAACAATTTTGTTTTTAATCTTAAGGATTGGAAAAGAGTGGATTTAGAATCCATCTTCTTGTATTATATAATGAATTGGAAATCATATTTTTCTAAAAACCAGTGTATATATCCTGGTATTTACTTAGGCAATGTCTGTATTTAGGATCTGAGGGTGACTGAGGGTCTGGCCCATGCCAGGAATGCAGTAACAGTGATTACTCATTTAGCTCGGCTTCCAGAGAATAAATATGTACTTGTTTTCTAATCAATGAATTTGATGATAATTCGTATTTGCCAAGATTGATGTAAAGACAACTATGTGTAAGAACAGAAGGTCAATAATGTACTATGTGCTCTGTAGAATATTCTGTTCTAGAAAGTATTTAAAGGGAAAACATATTGTCTATTTTATCACAATTGTAACCTGCCAGGGGAGCATGGGTCATAAATGTAAAATTTTGAAGCGACTTCTATTGTTAAGACCGGATGTGTTGTTTAGGACTCCACATTGGCCTTTAAGGGGGGACTGAAGGGGTGGATTCTGGAATCCACTGCCGCTTCAATATATATATATTTTGAGTGATTTATCACAAAAATTATCTTTCTGAATATGTTATTATTTAGAATGAGTAACTTTAACTTACGTTAAAGCCTTTAATTTCCTTTTCATTTTCAAACACTAGAAAATAATGATGTATATTGTCTGTACCTCTGACTGAGAGAAAAGTACAACTTATCAGTGTGTTTTGGGAAAGTTTCCAGTTCAGTGCAGCTCAGATCAACTTCAGCCTTGAAGAAGCTGTGAATCATGTGTATCTATGTATGTGCGCTCAGTGTTCTGTACAGGTCCGTTATGGGTACTGGTGGACTATTGTCATCTGGACTGGATATCTGAAGGCGCCTAGGCCTGACCTAGAAGGACATTCTGTCCCTAACTTCAGGGTCCAATCGTCAGCATCATGATGGAAGGAGATATGATTCTGACTATCTGTCCATGTGTGGAAAATTACCAGTTTTGTCTAGTTTTCTAAACCAATCAGAATCTTAGTAATGACGTAGTTAGTGGACTCTGTTAGAGTATAATTGTTGTGGAAATGTGAATGTAGAGGGAGGAGGAGACAGAGAGCGGCCTACGAACTCCTATGTGAGACTTGAAGCTGGCTTCTGCTGATGAAACTGCAAATTATTCTTCAGTAAATTTTCTTCCATTTATTTTTTTAAACTCTGACTCCGGGTCTTCATTTATCATATCTGGTCTTTTGGGTCTTTAACTGTATAATCCCCTACAATGTATAATGTGTGTGTGTGTATATATGTATAATGTATATATATATAAATGGTATATATAAATATATAAATGTGTATATATATATGAGTGTATATATATATATATGTTTATATGTATAATGTGTGTGTATATATATATAATGTATATATATATATATAAAAATGGTATATATATAAGTGTATATATGTATATATATATGTGTGTTTATATGTATATATGTGTGTATATGTATGTATGTGTATATGTGTATAGATATGTATATGTTTATATGTATATGTATAGTGTGTGTGTATATATATGTATATATATATGTGTGTGTGTGTATGTATATGTGTGTATATATAATTATATATATTTTTCATAATGTTATTTAGGTTTAATTTATTTTTATTTCTGTTTTAGTTTTTCCTTTAGTTTAGGTTCAATTTATTTCCAGTTTGTCATTTTAGTGCTTCAACTAATTTCAGTTTATTTCAGCATTTCTAATGTGTCAGTATCCAAGCAGTTAACAGGCCCATGGAATTCCATAGTATTTTTTCTGTACTATAGTCAATGGGGCCCATCAACTGTTTGCTTACCGACGTTCTTCAAAATATCTTCTTTTGTGTTCAGCAGAAGAAAGAAATCCACACAGATTTGAAACAACTTGAGGATGAGTGAATGATGACAGAATATTCATTTTTGGGTGAACTCTCCTGTTAATGGTTGGTTTAAAGGGGGCCGTTGAGAATGAGTAACCCCAGATTCTCCAGTAACATTTTACCTTAACAGAACATGCTGCAGTGGTGGTCTGGCCCCTGCAGCCTGCAGTATGTAGTGGTACACATCTGCATTCTTGTCCAAAGTCTCCACCACCTCGCTGTGAAAGAGGTCTCTTTGCCACTGACTCTGTTCTCTTAACACGTGTTGAAAGACTTCCTGCTGCGGAGCATCCACTTCGGTCGTTCCTCTCCACAGCCTCAATGGGTAACCGTCCTCCACCTTCAACAATCACATTAGAGCCATCACCTTCTTATCTTTGTTTGCAGGACGTTAATAAAGATGAATTGCAAGTGCAAACTAAAACTACGTGCTTGCTCGCAACTGATTACGGCTTTGCAACAAAGTTGTCCTTTGTGCTCATAATATATTTGAAATCTTTTCTCTAGAGGGGGGAATCTGCGAGGCTTTGGGTCTCTAAACCCAATATTCTGATGATAAAATTACGGTGCAACATACAAACCTTTTTAACCGCCACATCCACATGATCACAGCTTAGGCAGGATATCCAGCCTTTAGACTTGTCTCTGACCTCCCTCAGGAGTTTTTGTGTGAGGAGAAACAGCCTGGCACGGTCCGGAAGTTCATTTTCTCCACAGTGAGACGCAGAACTTGCATCATTTGAATCTTCAGTAAAGCTGCCTGCGCCCCGGTCTTCCCAATATTTCGGGATCTGTATTGATGATAGATATGAATGTGTTATATTTTTTTATAGAACACATGCTAGCATATTAAATTTACCAGCCGCTTGGACCGCTTTGGTATAGAGAGTTCGAAGCTGACGTCACGCCGTGTTCAGTTCTGGGTAAATGTTGTTTAGACGCCATATTAGGAGTATTGCGCTGTCTTACTGCTTGTGAGTTTAATTGTCGTGATTGTGAAAAATGTGGTTGTGACGAGCAGGGCGGGCGAGAGCCGTGAGGGAACGGCGCGAGGCCGGTGATGCGAGTGATAATGAGCGTCAGCTGCGCACTACACCGGTCTCGTGTCTCTCACGGAGGAGCTCCGGAAGCATAAAAGAGGAGCGACGAGAGAGGACCAGACCTGGACTTTATGTTGTGTTTTATTTTGTTTGTGTAGGCGGCAGTCGCCGTGAGGAACTGCCGCCCTTTTACTTTCGTTTGGTTGTTTGGTTATTTTATTATTAAACTTGTTGATTGTTCACCGGTTCCCGCCTCCTTCTTCCCATATTTACGAACTGTGTTACAGTCGCCATTGTAGGTGATTAATGCTGCGTCAGAATTGACCCTTCCTTTAGTTACTGTTGCTATGTCTGACAAGCCATGCGCTCTCATGCCACACATCATGTTCTCACGGAGTGAAAAATACATCCCGGAGCGAAGAGAACACTGACAACGTGTGGACAGACAAGACAGAGCAGGTTACTTTTAAAATGAAACCGTTTCTTTTTAAAATATTGTAATTTTTTAATAAGTTTAAACAATAAATAGCTTAGAGTGTCTCTTTAATGTGTCGTGACAGATCGCTGTAGCTTCTTCAGTCGGCTCGTGAACCGATCATCTCTTCATGCTAGTTCATTTACAGCAAAAACATGAATGAACATCAGAAGGAATGTTGTTTCAAGCACGGAAAGATGTGAGTACATACAAGTTCACCAATGTTACTCTACTAACTGACTGCTTTTTTCAGATAAAATGGCAGACTCTGTGTTATGATTGGTTAGATCACCTGTCAATCAAACTGCCGGCAATGGGTCAATTGCCATAGTAACTCACATCATTACAGGCATGAAAATCCCTCACCTTTCGGCGAAATTCGCCGTTTTGAAACCAAAGTAGGTGACCTACGTGAATCGTGTAGATTCGATGAGAAAACTTTTTTGGGGGGGGGGATTCAGTGAACTGCGATTCAGTGAATTGCGAACTAGGTTCTTCCCCCAAATAGCAAGTGAGGGATGATCGACAGATGCGTAAAGCCTATCATTAAAAAGAGACTGAAAATCGACACCAATAAAGATTCCCGCTCGATCCCCCTTCCACTCCCGCCGTTTGACTGACGAACAGTAGGCGACAGTAATCGCGGTACTTCTGACTCCTGAAGGTGAACGTTCGATGTGGAGAGGTGAAATATTGTTTTGAGTTAACTTAATCCTCTGGATTCGATGATCACACGGATCGCATGGATTATCTTAAAATACTCCGTCATTTATGTTTCCTCAGATAAGAGGAAGACATCAACAAGCCATGCAAATTATAAAATGCTCAAGTAATGCTGAACAATAAATCTTAATAAATTTGAAATCGCTATGGTTAGTGATTATGAAAATGTATTAATCTGAATTACAGAACATTGTATTGGCTGTCAATCATGATGAAAGAGTTCAGTTACATCTCTTGTGGGGGTTCTGCATTACCACGTTGTGCCTCATATACTGTAAATGTTAGACCCAGTGACGGGCTGGCATGAAATGGCTTGCATAATACTTAGTAAGGAGGCCATAATAATTTTTGACTCATGGCTGAAGTTAAGTTTCTCCAGCTCTCCCCAGGTTGGCAAAAAAGCATCTCAAAATGCATCAGATTGATGCTTTAAAATATGGAATATTTAAATTTTTCTTCTGAACAATGTAATGTTTTTTATGCCTTTTCTACATGTAAAAGCATGAAAATATGTCAGATAGTAAATCTTTTAATAATGTCACTGATTAAACACACTGCCTATCACTCAATAAAATAATAAAATTGTTGTGTTTTTCTGAAAGTTTTCTATTTTGTTTGGTTTGAGATGACCTTTGCGAGTATGACTCACAGTTTGTCTGTTTGTGAATTAGCAGATCTCGCTCACAGCCACTGCAAAACTGCACAAGCTTCTAGGAATTGATTTCGGTTGTCGTGTGGCGAAATAAATATTTGGAAAACAGCATGTCGGTGTCTATCTGCTGAATGTGACCCACAATCTCTGATCCCCTCCGTGGCCATGCGAAAGTGAGTATTTACAATGACAACAATCAAACTTCAGTTACGTTTAAACAATTCCAGTGAAGAAATGCATTGACTTCTTTCAGTTTGTTAAACACATCATTTTTATTTGGACATTTCTAGCATGCGACACCTGAAAAAGCAGCAGCAAGCACCCAACGTGTGAAACTGTTTTCATGGCAACCAGATATATTGTGAACGGAATTCTAACGGTGAAAACATCAAATTATTATCCGGTGAACTAAAATAGCTTCTTTTCCCTGCAAACAATGCCATGGAGAATGTGAATATTTCAATACAAAAACAATACGCCCAGGTATCTGTATTAATTTCAGTATCGGTAGTAGATGGAGGCATCGTGGCGTGATGTAGCTTCACGTTCTAAAATTCGTGTTTTTAAGTTGTTTTGATCCCAAGGACCCCATTTTGTGAGGGATCCCTTTGATGAAACATACACTATAAAAACTGTTACTTAAATTCAACTCAAAAAAATTAAGGCAACATTGTCCAACTACTTTTTGTAAGTTTAGTGAACTTCTTGGTATTTTGAGTTCATAAAATTCAGTATTATGTCTTTTACTGTATGCTGAAAAATGAAGTAGAGTCTACAAGATAAAACAAAACATTTGAGTTTAACCATTGTGACAAGGAGAAGCATATTGACCAAATCATACTTAGTTAAAATAAGTAACATTTAAAATAAAAAAAAATACTTTTTGATTTTAATTACTTCATTTACTCTCATTAATTTAGACAAATTATTTATTCAATCCACTTGAAATAATTAGTTAGCATTGCCAGACTCTACTTCATTTTTCATCATACAGTAAAATACATGATTTTTAAGAACTCAAAATACCAAGAAGTTCACTAAACTTACAAAAAGTAGTTGGAAAATGCTGCCTACATTTTTTTGAGTTGAATTTAAGTAACAGTTTTTACAGTGTGGGCGGGTCGTGACGTTTCGCTTTGGATATAAACACTTAAATTTAAGTTTTGTTGAAGCAATTTATTGTGAAGTTCAGTACAATCATTTTTTGATGGGTAATAATAAGTTACAAAAACATTCACACTTTTGACTTGTGTAAAACTTAAATGAATACAAAAAGAAAAGGGAATCAATTTATTGTTATTATTATAACACATGTTGAACTGCTCGCCGACGCAAATATCAAATCAGCCAATCGCACAACAGCAACTCAATGCATGTAGACGTGGTCAAGATGATCTGCTGACATTCAAACTGAGCATCAATGGGGAAGAAAGATGATTTTGAACACGGTATGGTTGTTGGTCTAAATATTTCAGAAACTACTGATCTACTGGGATTTTCATGCACAACCATCTCTAGGGTTTACAGAGAATGGTGGAAGACACACTTGGTGCCACTCCTGTCATCTAAGAACAGGAAACTGAGGCTACAATTTGCAGGGGCTCACCAAGATTGGGCAATAGAAGACTGGAAATACTTTGCCTGGTCTGATGAGTCTCGATTTCTGCTGCGACATTCAGATGGTAGGGTCAGAATTTGGCGTAAATAACATCAAAGCATGGACATATCCTGCCTTGTATCAAAGGTTCAGACTGGAACATGTGGATAGCAAATGGACACTAAGTGCCACAGTGTACTAGAGTATTGTTGCTGACCATGTCCATCTCTTTATGAGCCTATCCATCTTCTGATGGCTCCATCCAGCAGGGTAACGTGCCATGTCACAAAGCTCAAATCATCTCAAACTGTTTTCTTGAACATGACAATGAGTTCATTATACTCAAATGGTCTCTGCAGACACCAGATCTCAAGCCAATAGAGCATCTTTGGGATGCGGTAGAATAGGGGATTTGTATCGTGGATGTACAGCCGACAAATCCTCTGCAACTGAGTGATGCTATCATATCCATATGGACCAAAATCTCTAAAGGAATGTTTCCAGCACCGTCGTGTTGAATCTATGTTTTGAAGAAGGCAGTTCTGAAGACAAAAGGGGGTCTAACTTGGTACCAGTAAGGTGTACCTAATAAAGTGGCTGGTATTTTCATGCGTAAAAACTCATTCACTTTGAAAAGTAGTTTTATAAAGAGCTCCTTTTTCTCATTTCCGCGATTCTCAGGAGCAGAAGTCGTTATAAACTTTTACATTTTGCGAGAAATATGTGTTTTGTATTCCTATATGCTCTAATAGCAAAAAATCCAAAATAGCAAAAGAGTGGGGAAAAATTTCGAGAGATTTCGCTGGTCAGAAGAGAAAAATATGTCAAATTTGCCGTTCTTCAGTCATTTTTAGAAACACCCACACAGGGGCCTTAAGTAGTTTTTCTGAAATTTAAAACCAAAGTAATATAACACAAAGTATATAAAATGTACACTACATTTTTTTTTAAAGTGAAAATATAAAAAATATTTTTTTTAATATAAATTGTTAAAAATTTTTTTTTGTGTCATGTAAGTAGTAGTAGTATTTCACACAAAATTACCTTACTTTTTTTTTTTTACATTACACCATTACGAAATGTGGCACATTAATTTAATAATTTCTGATCAGCTGAATGAAAAATGTAAGAATTTTTAATAGCATTTCAGTTTGTTTGTTTGTTTTAATTGAATTCTGAAGTTAACATTTCGATTTTTCTAGGCATGAAACTATACATTGTAAAACCCCTGGTTTTTTAACACCTGGGATGGAAAAAAAACAAACCATTGTGCATCAGAGCTCTAGGCATGTTCAGATTGCATGCAGCTGGGGTGTTGATAGTCATTAGAAGTAAACTCAATGCACTTGGGGCTTTTTACCTGGAAAAGACGAGAGCATTCAGTAACCATATGGGACAGTCCCTGTGTTGCAGCCAGGTTCTCACTTAGATCCCTCTGGTCCGGCCTACCCAAGCTGTATTTCCGTTGTCTAGACCTGTGTCCAAAGGCAGAAAATGGCACAAATTTAAGAGTATTGTGAGTAAAACAGCTTTGCAGCAATCCAGATGAGTAACACTCCCTACTATAGGCTTTACCGGGGGCCCAGAGAGAAAAGGGCTATTGATATAAGCACTGGGGTTCTCTTATGATTTGTTGTCTAGAAAATTTGAATTGAAGGATGGGATTGCTGACACGAAGCTTGCATTTTATTTCATAACCCATGTAATCAATTTGCTTGTTTTCTAGTGGTTCTTATTGCAGCACACTGAATCTAAGCATGGAAAAGTTATCTGCAGTGCCAGTGCGTAGCAGCGCATCCACAGCTCAACGGGAGGCCAAAGAGAGCTTGTTTGCGCCATGGCAGCTGGCTTGCAGAAATAGGGGGAGTTTCTTCAATTGCCTTCAAGTCAGCCTCTTGGATGCGTTTGCCCTCAAGACACTCCAGAAAACAAACTAGTGTCCATAGCATACTTCAGAGCCAAGAGTATTAGATAACTTGTTGTGGAACACACGCCAAACAATCAGTAGTCCTGATCTTCTCAAAAATAAAGTTTGAAGGGACCAGATTTGGAAATATTAATCCCAATTTCCTGCAGATTCAGACGTTCTTGTCCTCACACTTTCTGTCACTCTTCCAGCGTTTCAGTGACCAGCTGAACTGTATTACAGATACAATATCTCCCTTATCTGTGAAATTAAAGCCAGATGTCGAACTGCACTGTGTTACGTAAACTGCGCTCACACAAAACTGACCCAACAATTGTGGCATAGAAAACGGTGAAAAAATGTTCGACTGAAATTGATGCAATCTTTATTGCGAAAGATGACAAGCCTTAAAAAAAATCTGGAGCTGGTTTCAATAAAAATGATTAACATTGTAACTGTTATAATGCAACCGATTGTAGTTTTGGCGGCTTAAACCAACCTCATGCTGGTTCTGTCTCTTTTGAAAGAGTTAAGGTGGAACAGAGAGGGCGCCAAGCACACAGCGATGTTGGTTGGGCTCATCTGGTTCTCCTCCACGCAGGCGACCACCTCTTGGAGGAAAAGGAGCAGACTGTGAAGAGCCTCCCTGTTCTCATCAGGCAGGAGGTAGATGGCTGCTTGAACCCCTGCAAACTGTTGGTCTTTGGGGAAGTCTGTTGGGAAATCATAAATGAAGAATAATAGCTTGGAGGAAGATTTTGTAACTGTAAAAAAAAAGTTTTGCCATGTTTCAACTTGAGCTAGCTTACATTGGTAGATGTGAAGGAAGCTCTCGCACAGTTTGCTGGAGAAGATGGGCTCAGGTAGGTCTCTGAAATACTGCTTCACCATGTCAGCCACATCAAAAGCCGACTGATTTTCAAAGGACACGCCATCGGGGTCAGCCTCCACCATGTCCCTTAAATTTTGAATGCGGGATTTGACCCCAGACTTTCGAAAGAGTCCAACCTGTCGGGTTGGCCAAGGGGACAAACTGTTACGCACCGAAATGATGCCGTTTATTTTACTGTAATTACCATATAATATGCATGTGTAGAAACTCGATAACACGTCAGTCATGAATCACATTTATATAGTGTAAACCTGAATATGTCGCCTCAATTTTTAAGTTAAGAAATTTAAATATTAAGATTAAACGCACACATTTTAATTGGTCTTAACTTGAAATGTTTGAGTACACATTCATTTAACTTAAAATTATCATGTAATCTCAATGTAACTTTTTTAAATCTAAATTTAGGTTGCCATAACAAGCTAATTCAGAATAAACTAATTTGCTAACATGTTAACAATAGCACGGTTTAACACTTGCTGAATGAGTACAGCAATAATAGGCATTTAACGTACTTGCTCTAAAACCACTTCGAAATTTATTCAACTCTTCTAAATTAGCATAACAAAACATTAATCACTACCAAATCTCCTACTTAATTAATCTTGCGCGCACACACACACACACACACACACACACACACAAAAATTATATAACACTTAATTTTAGCATTTACTCTCCCTTTCAAATGCCATGGGGAAAGAATGCTGGAAAATAGAAATTCCAGTTCATAAAACTCAAAACAATGAAACAGTTCAGTTTACTTAAAATATATCAGTTATGTGAACTCGAAAGAAAAAAAGTGCTAAATACTTATTGAAATTTATTTGACTGAACTAATTTGTTTGATCAGTTTGTCCAACTCAAACCAATCAATTATTTTGAGTGCCGAGTTCAAATATGGATTCAGCATCAGTCTAGACTCATGGGAAAAAACGTGACTACATACATTTTTAAAAAATGTCCACTAGTGGGCCTGAAGTAGGATGTTTGCTCTCTTTGAGACCAGTAAAATACACCTCCATCTGAAAACTTTTATGCATGATTTGTTAATGACCATTTCTGTCGACGAGAATAATACTGACGTAGAGTCATGTTTTTCCCTTTATCGAGAAAAACTACTGATTCATACAAGCCTAATTTTTAGACGATTATGCAAATTCAACTTTGTGCGTTTATCTTTTATTGAAACAGCCTCTATTTTTGGTTGGTTGGTGACTGGCTGGAATACCTGATCCAAGCACTCTGTCCTTAAGAACTCCATTGCTCTCAAAATGCTTGGTGGCAAAGGTTTCCCCGATTGCTGGACACTCTGGATCAAAGGCACCTCAAACACCTTTCTGCTCTTAAGATCTGAAGGTTTAACCTTTCGGTAGACTTTTGGCACAGTCCTGGAATGGCAAAAGTGCAGAACGATGTATTTTTAGTCACTTGCCTTACGCAGCTACATTTGTCTGAGATAATGAAATGTTGCGCTAAATCGAAAGTAGAAGTGGCAGCGTGTATTTAGCGGATCACATTAACCATATTAGCAGTGTTGTGAGGCTCTCATGCACATCAGCATCAGTGATAAATGTTTGCATGTGTTGAACTGACATTTCATTTGTTTGTTGTAATAAGCTTCTTGTTTTTTTCTCTGTCTGAGCTTGAGGAATCTAGTAGTAAAGAAATAAAGCAATTAGAATGGATGTAGTGGTTTTAATCTTTGAGTACATATTGGCCTGCTGGCGAAAGGCTTGTGATGAGTTTCGAACTGTCCCTTTCGTTTAGCAAAGCCCATATTGATTTACATTCTGAAAGGCCTTTTTTCATTAGACAGTGAACTTGCTGCCATGACTATAGGCTGTGTAGTAGAGAAGATAACCTGACAGCAATTTAAGTACTGCTTCTCATTATTTCTATATAAATCAGGTTCAGGGACCTTGAGATAAAACTTCAAAGCCAATTAAATTCGGTTTTGCCCGAGCCAACTAATTCGACAAAAATTGGATTTTCAAAATTTCATACAATTTAGTTTCTCTTGATAGTGTTAGCCTCAATTACCCCTTCATTTCTCTTCTAGCCTAACTCTCCTCAACATCAAGCTAGGCTGTTCAATTAAAGACAATATCAATATCCAACCCCAGTGTCTCAATGTGATTGTTTAGGTTCAAGAGGCTCTGCATTCTACACAAATTTGCAAAAACCGGTCTCATATATTGTTTATTATAGAGGAGAGAGAGAGAAGTTTTGAATGAACGGCTTATCTGAAATCAAGTGAGCTGACTCGCAGTGAGGATGCTGAATACTCAAGCATGCGATCAATGTGAATGCGGGGGTAGAGCGTTGTTTCTTTTGTAGTTAGCTCAATGGCTGTTAAAACAAATAGCCCAATTACTCCTCTCCCAAGAAGTCAATTATCCTCTCCTTTTCAGCTTTTTTTTTTTTTTGTCCAGCTAACTACACAAATGGTGAATGTCAAACATGTTATTAATTACTCCATGGGGAGCTTGTTTCTCAGATTTGGGTTAAATATGAAGCTAGCAAAAGGCAAATATTTCCTAGTCCTTAAACATATTGAAATGTGCTTCATGTGTGGTGACTTTCAGGGAGTGTCATCAATCACCGATAGATAAGAGTTTTCATTGTGTTGCACTTATCCACGATTGTCTCCGAACAGACCATCAAATTGGTTTTCAAGCAGGTTTCCTGCACACACCCCCCTTTTGACTTTCTAAAATTCATTTAATAATGTTGATGTGTTACACAAGCTCTGATATTGCCACGGTGTAAACACTTTTCAGGGAAATGTGAACCTGTTAAACTGCGATAGTAAAAAGTATTTTTATATTGAAAAATAAACATGTCACCTTTAATTATGAATAAGATGAAATGAGTTGGGGGGGGGGGGGAGGGGGTGCTCGTGAATTGGCCATGAATGGACTCAGTATCACAAAGAACAAATCTCCATTGTTAATCTATACCTCCCTGTGCTCTCATGCACTCTCTTTTCCCCTCACTCATTTTGAACTCACTATTCTTGTCTATTTTGTCTGCGGAGAGATTTTCCAAGGTTGCAACTCAGCATAAATAATGAATGAATCTCTAACCAGCAAGTCTGTCACTCTCTCTTTCTTCCTCTCTCATTGTCTGAGTGTTTTTTTTATGCAAGTTACTTTTACCAGATTGTGTCTATCCCTCTTGCCCTCCCCTGCTTTTCTTCCTCATCCCATCTTACCAGTTCCAGCCTTGTTTGCTGAAGGGTGAGTGCTTGTCCATCAGTGCCGTGAGCCTGAGAAGGCTCAGTCTTTGCAGCATGGAGACATGTGGTGCTGATTTTGCCTGTATGCCTGTGCTGGGGTTACTCAGTGAAAGCATCTGTGCACTGGACCAGTGGGGCCTCTGAATTCTGAAATGTAGGAAA
Organism: Opsariichthys bidens; assembly: GCA_037194245.1. Classification (NCBI taxonomy): domain Eukaryota; kingdom Metazoa; phylum Chordata; class Actinopteri; order Cypriniformes; family Xenocyprididae; genus Opsariichthys; species Opsariichthys bidens. Next base: position 2,563,076 of record CM074313.1, read on the forward strand.
TGAACCAACTTTTGTATAAATACTCTTTGTCAGTGCATGTTTAATGGTCTTGCAAGCATTTGGTCTCGATTGAACGAGGGAGACGTGTACACTAGATCCCTAGCGTGTTGCATGAATTCAATCAGGCGCTTCTTTTTCCAGCTGCCTTAATAAAATGGTAGCTTGTGCCTCTTACCGATCAGTATGTTCTGTAGGCTGAGCAGTGTGTGCAAATGCATCTGGGTTCTTGTTGTCTGCCTCCTCTAGGGCAGCTTCGTCGGTCTCTTCTGGCTCTTTGATCTCAAGGTGGATGTCAGTCAGAGAGGAGGGTGAGGGAGAACCCGAGTGGGAAAAATCTGAATCCCCGTCCTCTGACAATTTATCTGTCCAAGAGGTTACCAACTGTTGCAGGCCACAAATGCGTTCCATTACACTGTCCAAAGCTGAGAAGACATCATCATCCAAAATCTGCATGTGATCTGGGACGTTGTCATAAATGCTGACTCGGTGATCGCAAGTAGCCAGTGGGCTGCATGCTTGTTCCTTTTCCTTGGAGCTACTACTTTTACACCGTCTACCTCGGTAACCATGGAAGCTTCCGGTTCTCCAGTTGACTGAAGTGTTGTCGATAGGTGAGAAGGCGCTGTTGTGGGAGAGCACCATTGGGAACGTCCCTGGCTTGTGTCCACGGGGAATTTCAAAGACGGGGTTGGCGTCAAGGTTGCGCTGGTTGTTGAAATGCTGCTCGTTTATTTGCTTCTGGCTGCCATCTTGTTTGGGTACCCCAGGGCGTTTGCAGTTGCTGCGGACCTTGGTCACAGGGCTTGGCGTGCTGACCGCACTGCTGCTTTCAGAGGGACTGCTACTGGATCCAGAGGGAGGTGAGCAGGATGCAGAACTTCCAATCTTGTCTTGGAACCTTGCTAGGTCTAGACACTGAAGATGCTTCAGCCTTTCCTCACCAAGACCTTCCTGGATAATTGGTCCACTTATGACAAGTCTGGCTTTCCCGCTTTGAGTGTGTGGCTGTAGCGTGCTTCCTCTTAATCCGAGTTTCTCCATCCTCCTGAGCAGGCTTTTGCCTTTTTTTACTGGAGGCTTTTCAGCAAGGCACTCTTCACTGCTCAAAGTGGGATGTTCACTGGGGGACGGAGGTCTGCTGGAAGAAGTGTCGGGAGATTGGGGCTTGTAGTTCGAGGAGCATCTGGAGGAGCTACGACTTGTTTCAGGTTCCTCTGCCGTTTTGTTGGGAGCACTTCCTCCATCACTGTCGGCATTACTAGAGCTATGAGTGGAACAAAGCTCATGGCATTCACCGCTATCAGAAAGAGAGGCCTCACAGCTTCCAGATCTCCTTAAACTTGAAATGGGGCTGTTCAGTGAGTGCAGTTGTTCACCATCATCCACACGGATCCAGTGCCTGCTCTTCCTGTCGAATGACCATTTTGGGCTGATTGCATAGAGGCCTTCTTCCTCCTCTTCATCTCTCTACATGAACAAAACGATGTGTTATACACAGCGAATGATGGTGGGAAGGGAACTTTTCCCCGGGCATTCTTTTGTTCACACACTGTGTTTAGATCTTCTCTAGAGTCTCCTCTAACACTTACCCTTCTTTTTGACCGGCTCAACTCCAGCTTCATCTCCACACACTTGTTTAAGGTACTTAATCTCCTGAAAGCAAAAGAAAACATTGATGTCAAACGGGAAGACAGCATAACGTTCCTCTCAAATTCCTCCCGCTGTGATTGGCAGCTCATTGTACGTCAGCATAGCATGCGCTCATGCAACCGAGGGGAGGAAAGCACTACCTGCAGAGAGAATCTAAGGCATCCTTATCCAGAAATTCGTGATCGTTCTTCACCCAGTCTATGTCAATAGGGAAACAGCAATCTGGAAGGCAAACAAAGCAAATTGAATTGCAGTACAATAATATTTGCTATTTATTATGACACATAGTTAAAGTATGCAATGAGAAGTGATAAAAATAAATATTTACCAGTGAATAACTGTGCATACTGAGGAAAACCAGCTGCACGAAGCCAATCACAAGCCTCCTTTGCTTCAATCTCTGCAAAGAGAATCAGCGCATATAAAGTATGTCATTTATGGTTGTTTAGCTTTTATGAGGCTAACATAAGAGACAAACTATTACCACTTAATTCAATTAATTTTTTTAATTAACATTGAAAGTGGAGCATTTTTTTTACAGAGCCATTTGATTCCACCCAAGTTTATCAACCATCCTCTCATTTAATTAATTTCATGTGGTTTAAAAGTGGAGGCTGGCTAATTTGCTGCTAATTGAATGTCTTTGGCTTTATCATGGTTGACCAAAAGAAGGCAGGCAGCAGGCACACATAATTCCAGTCTGGCTTGCTGCTTCTATTCCTCTGTCACTCAGTTACTTTCACCTTTTTAGATTTTCTCCTAACATAACACTGCCAGGAACAGATGGTGGAAACAAATCCTTTCTTCGCATTGACTGGCGATCCATAAAACCTTGCATATTCTATCTTTCCCATAAGCCGGGAAGGGGTCAGGGGAAGACAGCTGGATCTGTGCTGCAAAGAACAGATGGCTCAGATATGTAAACACAGGGACCGAGTTAAAGCTGCCACTCCCCGACTCTCCACTCTCTGACGCATGGCCTCGTGTAAAGGACTGTACTGGGTGCGATGGCCTCGTGTAGCTGTGTTGCAGACGACAAGCAGGTTAACACCAGTCGGCTTGCATTGCTGTTGGATGCTGGTCTGGATAATTGAGCATTGGAGATCAGAAGTTTGCATGTAATACAGTGGCTGTGAATTTGGAAGGCAACTTGTGGGAAATGTGTGCATACTCGTGCTGTTAGCTGACGCAATAACTGCCACCTCAGCAAATTACCCCGTTCCAGCCATTTTTTGAGAACTCTAGCATGGGAATTATATAAGCACGATCATATCACATGGCTCTCCACTGTTTAATAGAGCTGAGCAGGGAAAGGCACTTCCTTTTCCAAATACCTCAGGCGGCCCTACAGGAAGTTGTGCTTATAGGGTTTGGATGCTGATAACAGATGTGGCTTGTGATTGTCCCCCACCCACCCCGGAGCTCTCTAGAAGACTACAAGCATCTGAATGGTCTGGGAGGGTCTTGGCTAATGGGGCTACGTGCCGTACAGACTGTAAGCTTTGAATGATACAAAACGCTGTTAAATTGGTTGGCTGATACCTCCCTTCCTCCTTGCAGGAGGCATATAGACACTCCAGGTTGAAGCCACCTAATAAAGTGCTACAGCAAGACCCCTGAGGCTTCAGCAACTGCCATAAACACCTACCTTGAGAGGAGCACTCAGAGAGTCGATTGACATGAGAAAGGCATGGGATCCCTGAGGGGTGGAGAACATCATGTTTGGCTGACAGCTTGAACAGTTCTAACCTTGAGAGTCTTGGCAGAGCTCAAGCAGAGCAACCTTTAGCTTTTGAATAAACTTGGAAAGAAATTCAAGAGATTTAAGAGAAAGTTTTGGGAAAGCTAATAGTTTTGAATTGTCTTTGTGCTTTTACAAAACCTTTATTCGCATCCCAGATGATCAAGCTTCACAATACACTAGTGTTTCGCCGAGTTGGTGCAATCGTGTAAAATTGAATGGGTGAAAGATAAATGAGAAAGTCTGACAATGAGGGAGGTTTTCTCTCTTTAAATGGTTTCAGACTGGGTTTTGACAGCAGTGCAAGTCACAGGGAGAATATCTCCTGAAGGTATGTGAAATGGGGTTTTACCACATGTGTAAAATATTAACGTACTGATAGCATCTTGATTCTATCGGTTGATTCTGTTGTTTTTCTGTCCAGTGAGATTATTTTCAGTTGCATGTATGCTGTTGGCTCATTTACTTTGGAATTATAGCATTTCATTTCGTTCTGTGTCTTCTGGTGCCAGCTCTATTGAAAGGATTACATATTTTTCAGCAAAATGGCATATATATATGGTTATGTTTAGGTTTGGGGATAGGGTATTTCTAAAATATATTGAAAATGTGTTGAATTTGTGATATAAATAATTTGTACATTTTTATGGCTATAAATACGTAATATTGCTTAGATTTTAGTTGCTGCCACCGTGTCTACAATTACATTACCATAGTCTATATTTTAGCATCAGACCACGCAGTAGTTTTGTATGTTACGTGAAGGCTGACCAGGCTGGGCCAGTCTTGTTTGTTTTTACGATCATACTTCAAGAGTAAAAGTGACAAGTCACTGGCTTTCTAACCATCATCATAATCTCCAGATGTGGCACAAAAAGTTTTTGAGCCCATTTTCTGTAACTATGAACTCGCACAGCTGTTTTCTGACTGACAAATATGCTCCATTTCATCAGTGACAGGACTGATTTCGATGAAAATCTTGGCAGGTACCGAAAAATGAGGTCATTGGGATAATTGCTCAGACACTCTGTTGTTACTCCTGGTTGCTAACAACAATCTTTTCATAGATCAGATGTGCCAGTGCAAAGACTCCTCGGAGCTATAGCTACCCCTATCCATTAATCAGAGATCATTGCGTGTGCAAATCTTTGCAAATTTATCGACGTAAATTTAAACTGATGAATTAAATGTTCACTTTAATAAGGCTAAGGAATTGTCATAACCAGACAAATATAATAGAGACAATGAAACCTTGTTAAAGTTGCTGCTTTTGCTCTCCTTTTTCAGTCTAGACCAGCAGAGCAAAGTATACATTTTAATGTGATTCAGCTCTATAATACCATGCAACATCCTTATACGTTCACTTTTGTTTTTCTGTGACAGTATTCACTCTTAATTACTAAGTGATCCCTTTGATGTCATTAAGATGTTACACCGGCTTCATTGATAACATCTCAATCACTGCTAATTTACAAGCAAACAGTTGTGTTAGTTCAACTAAATTATGCTCATGCTTGTCCTGCCATATTTATTAGAATATTGATCCCGTTAAATGAACCCTGCTCTCATAACTAAAGGGCAATTTTAGACATAGCTTTAGATTCATTTGACATAAAACTTTGGAATTGTTTAAAATTAAAATGAGCAAAGATTTTTACTTACTTGTAATGAGCATTGTTGTTCGTTTGGTTCTTGCGTGGAAATGTCATGCAAAAATGTCAGACTGACTAAGTGTAATAAAGAGTTTCAGGCATTACTAGTAAATAAATAATAATCTAGCCAATAAGCTTTAGGCTTCTATTAAAGGATGCAAAGTATTACTACATTTAGGAGAAAGCTTGGCTTCTCATTGACACTGGTCACCATAATGAAATCACAGGAAAGGCATTCCCCTCTTTCCTCGCTGGACCAAACCAAACAGCTATGACTGGGTGGGTTGTTCCCAAAGTAAACAATGACTTTTGTCAAGGTTATTTACAGTGGGTGCCTGGAATTATTCTAAGCATTTTGAACAACTGTTGTATGTACTGTGCACAATATATATATATATATATACAAGGTTGGGGAGTAACAAAATACAAGTAACTTAGTTACGTATTTAAAATACAAAATTTGAGTGACTGTATTTCATTACAGTTACATTTTAAATGGGTGGTAATCAGATTACAGTTACATCTGAAAAGTGTTTTAGATTACCAAAGTGATTACTTTGAATTTTAATGTCATTTAAACAGCGATTGGTGATTCTCGTTTTTACGTTTCATGTTTTCGACTGTTTTCATGTTTCAGTTGTGAGTCATTTTATAATTGTAAAAAAGGTCACGGCATCTTTTTCTCACAATTTGTTTTTTTTTTCCCTCACAATTGCGAGTTTGCATTTCACAATTCTGACTTCTTTTTCTCAGAATTGTGAGATTTAAACTCACAATTGTAAGTTATAAAGTTAGAATTGGGAGATATAAACTTGCTATACTGACTTTTTTTCTTGCAATTGTGAATTTAGTATGTGAGTTAAATTTCAAAATTCTGACTTTTCTCAATATTGTGAGTTTATATCTCATAATTCTGACTTTTCTCAATATTGCAAGTTTATATCTCATAATTCTGACTTTTCTCAATATTGTGAGTTTATATCTCATAATTATGACTTTTCTAAATATTCTGAGTTTATATCTCATAATTATGACTTTTCTCAATATTGCAAGTTTATATCTCATAATTCTGACTTTTCTCAATATTGTGAGTTTATATCTCATAATTCTGACTTTTCTCAATATTGCAAGTTTATATCTCATAATTCTGACTTTTCTCAATATTGTGAGTTTATATCTCATAATTCTGACTTTTCTCAATATTGTGAGTTTATATCTCATAACTATGACTTTTCTCAATATCGTGAGTTTATCATAATTTTGACTTTTCTCAATATTGCGAGTTTATATCTCATAATTCTGACTTTATAACTTGCAAATGCAACCTTATATCACACAATTCTGAGGGGAAAAGTCAGAATTGTGAGATAAAAACTTGCAATTACCGTTTTTGTGTTTGTTCCACACTTATTAGTATTCCAAAGTATTCTAAAGTATTTAGATTAAGTTACTAAACTTGAGTAATGTAACGAAATACGTTGCAAATTACTTTTTAAAGCATGTATTTTGTAATCTGTAGTGAAATACATTTTAAAAGTAACCTACCCAGCCCTGTATATATATATATATATATATATATATATATAAATATATATATATATATATAATATATATATATATATATATATATATATATAAAAACCTAAGGCATTACACTATAAAATTTTGGATTTCCCTATAACAGTACTCAGTCATGAGATAGTGCCAGTTCACTGATGCTCACTCAACGCAAGTTTTGTGAAAGGGTTATAGATTTGAACATCTGCTCTTTTGTTGCATTTCTTCGAAGGACAGACGCAGAGCTATGACGCTAATGAGTGCCCTAAATCCCATAAGGATATCGACACAGCCCATCACAGCTAATAGTTTTTGACTCTGAGGCTTCATCAGGACTTACTCCATAGTAACCCATTAGCACTAATGGCTCTCATTAAACACACCGGTGTTGATTACATCCTCTTAAGTGAGAAAGCCTGAAGTTCTTAGTTCGACATTCTCTCCAAAGTGAACATTGAAAGTACAGATGAGGACAGGATGGTTTCTGCAAACATTTCCTAGATTTGACTAGAGAAAACTAAAAAAAAAAGTATTTTATAATAAATGCGCTTTTATGCAAATCTGACCTTTTCTGTTTACTGCATTTTTCTTAGCAGACAATTCTGTTGTTTTGTATTAAAAATTAAGTTAGCGGAAGACATGGCATGTGTCCTGGCTCCGTCGTGTCCCCAGCCTGTCCCACCCTCACTGAAGGGTGGGATGGAGTCATTTGGCAGCAAGACACGTAGCGCTGTAACAGTGCAGTTTCCTTTCTGGCTCTGTGTCAAATTGTTTCAAAAGTGTCTCTATAAAAGTAGAAGTACTAAATGGAAATGCTCAATATGGATATGTCGACAGCTTATAAAATGCTTATAGAAGCTTATAAAATGTAAACCATATGCATGCAGAGTTGTACACATTTCCGATCTTAAAATATATTTTGTGTAAATGCAAGATACATTTATTTAGATTGACGATAAATAAAAAGTTGCCCTGAATTATATAAGAAAATAACAAAAAATTGTGAATATATAGGCTTATATAAATCTACATGTGCGTATATGGTCAGATCTTATTCTTTACCGTATGGTGAAAAGATGAGATCAGTATGAACCACACAAATTTTGGTGTCTCTAAGTAAATCCCTCTAGCTCCACCAACGGTCCAAAGTTTAAAATAACTTGCGAAAGATTTTTACGCAGTGCCACCTACTGGTCTACTGGTCCAGGGATACAAAAATGGCTCTTTTTGCTTATAACTTATGTACGGTCTGTCCAAAAGTCCATAAGTTAAAATCTTGTATTTTATGAACGCATTAGCGTATCATTACGAAACTCGGCATGCGTCATCAGCACGATGCCCTGAGTGCACTCAAAAAGGTTCAGTGCAGCGCCATCTTGTGGTCAAAAATGCTAATAACTTTTGAGTAAATTAGCCTATTATAATGAAACTTAGTGGATTTCTTGGGTCATTCCTGCTCTTAATAGATTCCTTGGATCATGTCGAGAACATAGATACCAATTTTGCCATTGTGAGCCAAACTTCCTGACCGCCATTTCGATTTTCTTTAAAAACCTACTAATCCTCCTAGACAATTAGTTTGATTTTCACCAAAATCTAATCGCATCATCTTCAGACCAAATATATATGGATTTCGTGTCAATAGACAAAACCATTTTCATGTACCACAGCATGATGCCAAAACAACTTTTCAGGCTGTATCTCTGCAATGCTATGGAATATCTACACCAATCTCTGCTGTTTCTTTGTCACCTCACTGCGCCACCTATTGGTTGAAAGTCATAAACCATTAAATCTTTACTAGTGACTGTATTTATGATTTTTCAATCATTTTGCCTGAATTCATCGTAATATGGCATTGTTGCAGTTGGTTTGATGCTCCCAGCAACGGTGGCATGACTTACTGTGCCATCTTTGTTCTTGTTCTTTTAAAAAACTCAATTTCAAGACATGACGGTTCTTAATTTGCCTTCAAAACATTGAGTCAGGATTCTTGGTAATGTTTTTTTGATAAGGACAAGTGCTGACATTTTACATGACTCTCATGATAAGTATATAAACCATACACTGCCTGCTTTCCATGGCAATTTTTGTAATTGAAAAAACTCAGTTACCATTTACAAAATGAAAGAGACTGGAAGAAGACATGTATTCAGGCATAAAAAAGTATATTCCCTTTTGTAACCAAACTATTCAACGTCAAAAGGTCAAAAGCTTTACTTGACAGTATAAAGCAAATATAAAGACTTGCTTTTGTATCTAGCCTCTTTGGATATCATAAAAGATGCACTCAATCCACAACATTAATCGCTTGACAAAGTTATTTATTTTTTCAGCTTTTCTGTGAAAGAATCGCTCTTGTTCTGGGTAGAGATATTTTGACACCTGGGGATAATTACAGCTCTGTTTAAGATTTGTTTTGTGTAGCGCTTGGCATTTGGATTGTCACAGACTTGTCAGATCCCTTCAAGAAGAAGTGCATCTGAGAAAAAGAGTCATTCAGTGAACGGAGCTGGCACAGACGCGAATATACCCCCGCAAAACAAAAATCATTCCAGCTCAGCTCACGTAATTGTGTGTTTTCGGACAGGCTGACGTGAACTAGTGGTGGCAGGACTATCAGCGTGTTTCATTTCAAGAGAACACAACATACTACTTTACTTCGGTGGCAGCCTTCCGCATTCATTAAAGACTAAGACATCTGTTTGATCAAACTGTGCCGAGCCCGTGAAAGAACGGCGTGAAAAGGAGCTCGGTAAAGAACGCTGATAGAGACTTGCGCTAACAAAAGTGTTCCAAATCAAATGGAGATGAATGGCTTTGTGTGTTCAGTTGTATACGAAGCGACAGATGGCTGAAGGCCGTCTTCCATGAACTCGTCAGAAACGGCAACTCTTTCCTCATTCTTTCAAAGTGAACCTGCTGTTTGCGTGATCGTAAAGTGGTGTCTGGGCATTCTGTTGACCCCCTTGTCACCCTTTACAGAGGTTACATAAGCACGTTTCCTTTTCTCAAATATAGGGAATGGACGACCGTGAGGACATATTTGTGCAATGTTATTAAAGGGTGAGCCCCTTTTCTTTCGGTTATATTTATAGTTCTTTTGTAAATGCGAGGAAAAGCTTTGAGAACTAGCCAACTTGAATCCGTGGCTGCCTCTGAGTCTCTCCAGTGGTATTTCCTATATTTCCGTAAGCGTTCTGCTCCAAGAACTGGCTGTCCTTCCTGTACACACAGAATCTGTCATCGCAGCAGCGACTATCAGCTCCCCTTCCACGGGGCCTGGGGCACTGCGGCCCCTGATCTGACTGTTGTGCAGTTATAATCTTCTCTGGTTCTGTTACTGTGACCTTCTCGGAGGGCGGTGGAGATAGCAAATTAAGAGTGTGAAATACATTACCAAGATAATCCAGACTGCGGAGATGACTGCTATTTGAGACTTTTTCTCCAAGTAATGGCCTTGCAGTACTGAGAGAGCCAGCTAATCAATCTGGTGTGGGGGCAAGAAGAGATGCAGTGGGCTCAGGTCCAGATGCTTTCAAATGAGATTCAATTAGGAGTGAATATGATTAGAGATTACATTAACAAGTGCTCATAGCTGATCTGTGGCACTTAGTGTTTGCTGTGGCCTTGGAAGACCTGGCAAACTACTGTCAAACTCAAAGAGTCCAATTGGCCCTCAGGTTTTATGCAGCACTAAATCAGGCATGTCCAGAACTTTACAATCAGAACTTTGTAAAAAAAAAAGTAAATGTCATATTGAGGGGTTTTCACAAAGAGTGCGGTTAAGCAATGGCGCTCTTGAATCCAAACAATCGATCCCAATGGAGCAATTCCCACCAGGCACGATTAATCGCCTGTTGTTGTTTTTTTGTTTTTTTTTACGACCAGTGTGCCGAACTTTTCCTGTAATCACCCCGCGATGAAACCGTCCAATTAGTTTTGAGCTTAAGATCACATGACCTGAGCCACTGCTGTTGTACAAAACGGTGAGATTGGTGGCACTGTTTGGGTCCCATCATACAGGCACATGGTTTCTACTACCACTGCTATGCTGATGACAAACAACTCTACCTGTCCTTCCAACCAGATGATTCCACAGTAGCTGCACGGATCTCAAGCTGTGTGGCGGACATCTCGACGTGGATGGAGGAACACCACCTGCAGCTCAACCTGGCAAAGACTGAGCTTTTAGTCTTCCCTGCCACTCCTACTCTACAACATGACTTCAACATACAGCTTGGTACAACCACCATTACCCCATCAAAGTCGGCCAGAAATCTTGGAGTTATCTTCGATGACCAACTGACCTTCAGAGACCACATCTCAAAGACGGCGCAGTCATGCAGATTTGCACTTCGCAACATCAGGAAAATCCGTCCCTTCCTGACTGAGCACGCAACACAACTGCTTGTCCAGGCCCTGGTCATTTCAAGGCTTGATTACAGCAATGCTCTTCTGGCTGGTCTGCCGTCAAGTGCAATCAAACCACTTCAAGTGATCCAGAACGCTGCTGCACGTCTTGTCTTCAACGAGCCTAAGAGAGCCCACGTCACGCCCCTCTTCATCTCTCTGCACTGGCTACCCCTCGCTGCTCGCATCAAGTTCAAAGCGCTGATGCTTACAGATCCACCACAGGCTCTGCACCTTCCTACCTCCACACACTGATACAACGCTATGTCCCCACCTGAAGACTGCGATCACTAAAGGAGCGTAGGCTTGTGGTACCGTCACAGAAAGGCACAAAATCACTCTCCAGAACATTCTCCTTCACTGCTCCCTGCTGGTGGAATGATCTCCCTACTTTCATCAGGAACGCTGAATCCCTGGCAATATTCAAGAGACAGCTGAAAACTCATCTCTTCCGTGAACACTTGATCCCCTCATAAAAAAAAAAAACCCTTTCCTTCCCTTTTCCCCTCCTACTCTAGCTTATGGTACTGAGCAATGTATGAAACTTGTATTGTGAGCTCTTCCTGTGTTATTTGCCAATTCATGAAGAATCGCTTGTTTGTTTTCCTCACTTGTAAGTCGCTTCGTCTGCTAAATCACTAAATGTAAATGTAAATGTTTTGAAAACATAGAAGAAAAGTATTACGGAAGAGAGAAGAAAATGAATGTCGAGTTCTTATGTCTGAGAACAGATTTATTCTCACATGTTTACTTCATATTGCTTTATACAGAATATAATTTTCCACTGAAATATGAGATCTGAAGAGCTTGTTGCTGTTGGATGCTCAGAGCGCTCGTTCGGTGTAGATCTGTCAGTCATATTACGTGATCATAACTGCTGTCCTTCCAATGACGACGTACCATATACTGCGACATTCTGAGTTCCGTACACAAACGACTGAGAAAAGCATTTCTACAGATAAAACATGAAGCCAAATAGATTACGACGATATGTCCTGTACTGTGTGTGTTTTTTTGCTCGGGGTATTTTTATGACAACAAAAAACGTGAGAAATGCTAAGCAGGTGTAGCATTCAGTCCATTATAAAACGTTACGAATAATACATAATCAAAATCCACTTTAGAACGCAACCTGAAGTTATTACAAGATGATGGTGTAAAGTGCATGTGTTTTGAGCAAAAAATGTAATAATCTCATAAATTGTAATGTGTAGCTTGATGTCAAGTCACATGTTCCTTGTTTTCAGTCCTGTCACCTGTCATGTGTTCCTTTGTTTTGCTTTCATCTGTTGTTTTGTTTTCCCATGTGCTTGTCTAATCATTAGTTCATTTCAGTCAGCCGTGTCTCGTTAGTCATTATGTCCGTCACCTGTACCTTGCTCGTTATCCGCTTGTGTCTCTCTGTATTTATTCCCTCTGTGTCAGTCCAGTCCTTGTCCGTTGTTGAAGTTTCATGTTGGTGTTAATTCCTGTGTTCCTGTCCTGATTCGAGTATTCATTAAACTATTGAACGTTCATCTTCCTTCTTCGCGTTTTCATCCTGCACAACACGTTACAGCAACTGTTTCCTAGCTACGATTATATTTTATGATTTATTTGGTCAAAAGAATTCTCATAAGGAGGCGATCAGTCGTTTTGCGTTCACTTTGCTTTATCACAACGCGCTCAGCGTGAAAGGGCCTTTGCACTTACTTTTTTCAAGAAGATAGCAAGTTGTCTGAGAGATCAACCTCTGTTTTAAACTATTTAACTAGGAAATTATGCTCTCAGTAGTTTAACTTATCTGCCTAATTCAGGTTTTAGTGGTAAAAACTACGATTTACTATTAAAAATGTAATTCCTATATACCCATAATTCAGTTTCGACTAGTCATACGTCTTCAATAACTTCCATTGTTCTTTTTATTTCAAATATACTAATTAAACTCTACCATTGTATTTTATTAAAAAAAGTCATTTAAAGACTTCCTTAATCATTTTTCATGCTAAAGATATCTAAAAATGAACTTGTAACAAGAATTTTAACTTTTAATTTGACTTGCCAAAATTGAAAGATAAAGGTGTCTGTAGTTACCTGTAAAAAATAAAACTTCTCTTACTGGAACCTAACAATAATTGGTTACACTTTATTTTAAAGTGCCGTAATTACATTGTTATTACTCAAATAAGTACTGAGTACTATTAATTAACTACAAGTACTTACTATAAAGTTACATTTAGGGTTAGAGTTTGGTTTAGGGTTAGTTACTTGTAATTATGCCTAATTTACTGTTATTACTATAGTAAGTACATGTAGTAACATGTAACTACGGCACTGTAAAATGAAGTGTTACCCAATAATTGATTTTAAAACCTCTGGAATTGCAGCACTTGAGATAGAGACTTCAAATTTGGTATGGTAACAGGCCAGACTATTATATCTGTGCGCCACATTTGGAAGAATGGAATTGCAAAACTAAAACATATTTTCAAACAATTGCATTTTTGACGTGATGCACCACCGATGTTTGAGGCAGTCAAATAAACGATATAAACTGGAACATTTGTCTTTCTGAACGGTGCATGATGATGCTGTATGGTACTGAAGCATTCATTGTAGCGTGGTGCATCGAAATGCATTTTTGTCTTTTCCTGTCTAATACGCCATTCGTCGTCCCACCCACTCTGTCTCTGCTTTCTACAGTAGCCACGCCCCAAACTCACACTATAGATTGTGCAGGAAAGAGATTGACGAATCCGAGCGGACTGCTCTCAATGGTTAGATGGTGCCTGGGAGGTTTAACATTTACACTTTTGTGGAAAACAAACCCATAAATGTCTAAATTTAATTACTACTAAAAGCTAAGTTGGCTTGCCATATATGCTAATACCTGTTCATGTTTTTACTGACCAACTCATTTTTGCTGTCTGAACTTTGTGTCATTTTGGGGCGCTCTGAAATATTGATTCTCCATTAAATGTCTGCCTGAAGTTTTAGACTTGGAAAGGACAACGCGATCAGGCATCAGTTGACGGTGTTCAAACGGGCAGCAATTATTTCTGTTCGGGACACAGGCTATAACAAGTTATCCAGTTGTTCTTTTTGTTGTAGTCTGTGGAGTGGAAAACGCTCAGTCGTGTTGGCATGAAGGTCAATTTGTTCTGTTCATGAGGGATAGAGTGTTCCTATCAGGATATCCCCTTGCAAGCCCATGTTGTTGGTATCGGGGTCAAAAATAATGCTTTCGTTCTCTTGTCCATCACAGGAAATGATCATGCACAGGGGCTATAAGATTCTATTTTTCACTTCAAAGTTTGACCATGCAAATTATCATTGATTTAGTGTTTTTGTAATACGTTTAACAGGGTCATGAACTGTGTTGTTTTATTGGTTTATAATGTTTCCTGGGGTGCACTTACAATGTTTCTATGCTTTTTACATCAAAAATGGTCATAATTTAGAAATAAAAGACATTTATTCCCCGGGGTGTGTCTGCTGTGAGCCCACTGCTGTGATTGGCTAATATCTTTGCCTATGAAATAGCCAAGTACACAGTAAAAACCCCCGAGTTAAATCAACTCTGCTCAGATAACATTCGGTCCCTCTCTAAATAGAGTTAAAGTAACACTCTTCAGAGATTGAATGTCTTTTATCTTCAGTTGATTTCATCTAAGACTGTGGCTGAAGTCAGTTGTTGTTCTTGTGTTTCTCTTTTCTACAGTGATTCTGCTTGTTAACAGCAGGTGTTCATCATTAATGCTCAATCGTTTAATTATTTCATTAACTTCAACTCTGCTTCAGTGTGACTTTAACACTATTTAGAGAGGGACCAAATGTTATCTGAGCAGAGTTGATTTAACTCTGGGGATTTTACTGTGTATTACTCTCTCGAAAACTTTTAGCACGTTTTTACTATTACAGCTCTCAAGGTTAATTAATTGTGAAAAGAGCTGATTCTAGCATTATAGCAAGTTGCATTGTAGCCGATCGCAGACATGTTGAGCGCATGAAAGCAGTGATCCCGTCATTGCAATTCAATTTCTGCAAACTAACGAATGCTTTCATCGTAACTAACCCTTGGGCAATTTGATTGAGAGCTCGAGCGATTGTAAAGGGAGCGTTCTTTGATTGCTTTCTATATATAATTTGATCATCGTTCAAATAACAGATTATTTTCAACCTACTAAGAGAAACAACGTGAAGTTGTACGTTTAGTCACTAGTTTAAGACGAATCTGGCTGTGCATGAGTCATTAAATATCAGATCAGGCATTTCAAATTACTTACATGTTGCTGCATTATTAGTCGAGTCCATATCGTAAAAGTCTACGCCAAAATGCAATAAGTTTACCAAAGAATCCACAATGAAATGTACCAAATACAAATAAATAAAGCTCAACTGACACAATGTTGAACCATATTCCTAGTATTAGGTTCCTTTGAAAGGTAATGTTATTTTTAGTCCTGTATCGCTCTTCTTGTCATCTCACTACCATGCAATTGGGCATTTTATTTTCATTATTTAGCAGACGCTTTTATCCAAAGCAACACTCAAGGGCACTTTAGTCATTGTATTGAAGGTGGAGAGAGTGCTGTTTATTCACAATCCCCACTTTCAATTCCTGCCGGCGTGGGAATCGAACCAGCAACCTTCAGGTTACAAGCCCGACTCGCTCATCCACTAGGCCACGACTACCCTTTGGGCTGGGCTAATGTTGCAATGATGAAGTAGCATTGATTTCTTCTGTGGAGGCGGTGTTTCACCTATAGGCACATTCTGGGATGAGTCCTTCACTGGGCCTAGACTAACAAGGAAGTTTTCAGTTCTGAAACTTACAGGATATTCTTATAGTATGTTGCAAAAAGCTTAAAGAAAAGTTGATTTCGCATTTCAGGACCCCTTTAAATGATAATGCAGGAATGTTTTGTACAAGGCCTCGACATCATGGCCACAAGCACTGTCCTTTCTTTTTCTGGTTTGGACAACAAGATTACATATTCAGCTTAACGACTGATTCTTAATAAGAGGGAAATGGCAGAATGCAGCAATTGAGAGGATCGCTGCATTCAAACAGTTTGCACACAGTAGAGCACAGAGAGAGAAAGGGAGAGTATATGTTTGTTTCTCCTCTCGAGTTGTAATCCCAGCTGCCTGAATCTCAGGAGGCCTGGAGCCAGTATGCACAGTGTGAGCTCAGTATACGCAAACTGTTTAGATTCAGCTTTGCATAATATCTTGCCGGCTTCAGTCAGCAGCGGCAGAAACTGTAAACAGTCATTCACCTACATGTGTATACATACATGCACACTCTTTACGGCTATAACTATAATATAAAATCACTCACAGTTTATAAAAGCTGAATCATTTACTGTACCTGACACTTTTATCGAAAGCAACTTGCAGTACGCTTTCAGGTACCAGCCTAGCTCTTTAACCATACAAAACTGTGAAAGCAGGATAATGTGCATTCAAAATCAGAACCAAGTGTATCTGCAATCAAATGACGCAAGAGATTTTGTGGATATGACTATTATAATCCAGATAAATAAACACGCTCTCCATTCACTTCCATGTTTCGAAATCACTTTAATGCACATGCGTAAATAATCATGAAATCGCACTGAAATTATACCTAGAGACCAGACATATTAAAGTTCTCGAACACAATCTTATTTATATGCAAAATAGCTAGGTTGTGCACAAAATCATTACAGCAATTCAATTTTTTGTTAATCATCTTTGCCTGAACTTTATGGAGCCTTGCACATGACATGAAAATAATGTCGTGGCCATGAATTAACAATTTGTTTTCCATGATGTACTAATACATAAGCAAGTTTTACTAATTTGTTCCCTTGTATTAAATAAATCGTAAATAGTCCACAATAGAGCACAATACAAAAATTTGTTCCCTCGTTTAACTAATTCATGGCCATGTTGTAATCATTTGTTCGCTTGTTTTAGTTATATGAAAAAGAGGGAATGAATTAGTGCAGTGTGGCCACGATTTACTCAACCGAGGGAACAAGATTATAAGTCGCGAGAACGAATTGTTAATTTGTGGCCACAATTTAACGAAAACAAGAGAACGAATCCTTAATCCATAGTCACAATATATACATATTTTTGTCTGCTTGAATGTAATATGAAGATTTTACAAAATATCTTTAACATCATTATGAAAGTAGGCACAACAATGCCAGTACAACATGGGCCATCATGTGTTTTTTTAGGTATAGATACTAATATATATACATAGATGCCTCATTGCTTTTTTTATACATAGAAATAAAAGCCATTTCATCTAGTTGGATGACTATTACTTCAATTGTAAACTATTGTAAAGGTCAGCTCTGCTCATTCATAACGAGCTGCAGAGTCACACACATTGCAGCAGGAATCACAGTTCACTGATCACATGACGAGAGTAAAGCGAGATGGCTGACAAGACCATGGCGGAGATTCGTTGCACGTCAGAGCCGAAGCGTCCGATAAATGTCTTATCTTGTAGAATACGTGCTCAGCACCGCCGTTCCCTATACACAGAGTATGTTAGATCTCAAATTCGAAAGCAAAAGTAAAACGCGAGCTCCCTGATGTACGCAAATCAGGCTACATACAATAGCCTGTCTCCCAATATCAAACCTATCTTAGGCTGCGCTGGGAAGCTGTAACCACCTCTTAGCTCTGTTCAATTAGGAGATCACACACACAGCCTCAATCAGGAGTTCCGGAAGCTCCGTAATGTCTGAAGAGACTCATGAAATAATATAGGAAAGAAGCCAGTCAGTTGAGTTTGTGGTACAGTGCTTGAGTATTGTGTCTTTTACTGCATATGATAACTCATACTCAGAAAGTAGAACTGAAATGACATTCATTACAAGACAATTAGTAAATTGCAGTCGTGGCCTAATGTCGGGGTTGTTGGGCTTGTAACCTGAAGGTTGCTGGTTCGATTCCCACGCCGGCAGGAATTGAAGGTGGGGATTGTGAATGAACAGCACTCTCTCCACCTTCGATACCATGACTAAAGAGCCCTTGAGCAAGACACCTAACCCCTAATTGCCTCACTTGTAAGTCACTTTGGATAAAAGCGTCTGCTAAATGAATAAATGTAAATGTAAAAACATTTAAAAATGCACCTGCAAACTCTTTTTTCCAGTCATGAAATTTGTCATTGAGCATTTCTTAAAGCATTTCTCGTTCTCGTTAACTCAATCTCGTGTCTCGTCTCATGAGCTAAATGACTTGTCACACCCTTAATGTCCAGTGCTGGACGTTGTTATTGGACAAATTAAAAGTAAAATATGTTTTAAATGATTTCAAGGAGCCAATGGTTTAAGAAAAACCAATATGAGTGCACTGTAATGAATTACTGTAAAAATTACAGCATTATTTTACAGCCGCTGGCTGTTTTTTAATAATACAGCATATTGCTGTAAACTGCAATGCATTCTGGGGTCACGTGTTGGTTCGACTCAAATTTACAGAATACTGCTGTAAATTGACCCTTCGTAATTTAAAAAATACAGTTATTTACTGTAATCAGAGAATACAGGGAAATTCTGTAAATTAAATTACAGTAACACTACTGTAAATTTTACAGTAACTGGCTGGCAACCCTGCTGCCAGTATTATACTGTAAAATTTACAGTAATTTTTTTAACAGTGAATGAATTACTGTAAAAATTACAGCATTATTTTACAGCCGCTGGCTGTTTTTTTTAATAATACAGCATATTGCTGTAAACTGCAATGCATTCTGGGGCCACGTGTTAGTTTGACTCAAATTTACAGAATATTGCTATAAACTGACCCTTCGTAATTTAAAAAAATACAGTTATTTACTGTAATCAGAGAATACAGGGAAATTCTGTAAATTAAATTACAGTAACACTACTGTAAATTTTACAGTAACTGGCTGGCAACCCTGCTGCCAGTATTATCCTGTAAAATTTACAGTAATTTTTTAACAGTGTGTGAGTGTGTTTTGCATTACTGTCTGTCCTACTTGCTCCACCTTGTGCTCTGTGAAGCACATGGCCAAAGCAATCTCAAATAACATCACCGCGACCAGAGACTCAGGACAGAAACAGACAGCCGACAAAATTATTTTGTAAGTTTTGAAGTTCTCTAATCGTATGGTTATTTTAAGCATCTCACTTAATTATAAAGTATCTGTAATTTTATAAACCATTGGTGATGTACTTTCGTGTCATTTACACAAAGGTTACAAGTCTCCTCCATCTGCCACACCTTGAAAATCCCCTACAGTACAACATCAACGCCTTAACTTTTCTGCAACATAGAGGACAGACATCTGTTCAATGAGTCAGCTTTCAGTTTTAGAGGAGTTACTTGAATTGGGAAGACTCCAAAACTGGCAGCATATTTGGGAATGTTAAATGACAAGCCTGAATATGAAGTCTTATAGTACATTATCGCAACTAAACAGTTCCTGAATGTCTAAATGAATCATGTTATCGCTGTCATCCGGTATATAGTAGGGAGTTAACCAAAATACAGTGACGTATTACAGTAGCGGCAGTCAAGTCATCTTTATTTATATAGCGCTTTTTACAATGCAAATTGTGGCAAAGCAGCTTTACATTAATAAGAAAATGGTGTCATTGTGCAGCTTATTCTATATATTATTGATTCATTCCGTTGCAAATATCAGTAGTTATTAGTCTAGTTCATTTATGTATATCAGCACTGGAGAAAACAGTGACGTAATCGTCCGGCTCAGCTCAGTTCCCATACAACGACACCAATGCAGGCATATCAAAAACACTGCTGGATATCAAGCAAGTGTCCCCAACTTAAGCAAGCCAAAGGAACCAAAACTCCAAGTGACCAGTGATGTGTGCTTATTTTTTACTGTTACAAAATAGAAAAGATGGATTACTTTGAATGGGAATATTGTGACCACATTATTCAATATTTAATAATATGCACACACTTTATTTGTTTGCTGTGCTTTTTTGTCACAACTATTCCCAAACTACAGGGCCCTGCACATACGTGGCAAAAAATATAATGTCCATGAATTAAGAAATTGTTGTTTACTTTTAATTAAATCGTTCCTTTGTATTAGTTAAAACACGAGAGCATTGTATTAATTAGTTCCCAAGATTTAATGAAAAACTAAAAAGGCAGCCATGATTGTAAATTGCATGTAAATGGCACGTTTTCAACTTACATAAAGTCTGGGGACAGATAAACTTCTGTATTTCTGTTTGTATGT
Source organism: Opsariichthys bidens (assembly GCA_037194245.1). Classification (NCBI taxonomy): domain Eukaryota; kingdom Metazoa; phylum Chordata; class Actinopteri; order Cypriniformes; family Xenocyprididae; genus Opsariichthys; species Opsariichthys bidens. The sequence goes on from CM074313.1 coordinate 2,583,315, forward strand.
GCAAATTTGTGCTTGCCAAATATGGGTCTGTCGCTCATTGAGCGTTCAGACGGTGATTTATGAGTAGAGATTGGTCGGTGACACACAGGATGTAATGATGGAAACTGAACTCTGTGATCTTGAGCGGTGATATTGCCGTTTATAGCACTTTGTCTCCAGAGGAAATCCTTGCCTGATTAACCAAGTCCTGCCCTCAGGCCCAGAGCCCAGCCCTTTCCTGTTTAGTCCCAAGGTGAGAGAGAGACAGACACGGAAAGATAAGTAACTGTAATGAATGAGGAACTTTATGAAAGGATAGATGTCCATCAGATGAAGATACAAGAAGTTGTGCCCGTGCCTTTGATTATCCCTGACGGTTACGAAACTCAACTGGACTCAACTGAATCACTCTGACTGGTCTCTCGCTAATTGTGTTTGACAGGACTAGAGCAGCGCTCCAAAATAATATTTCCGAACCCTCGTGGGCCCCATAAACCTTTGATAGGAAGATGACTGATATTTCAGAGGAAAAATTACTCCTCATAGTTATTGGTCATTCATAATCCTGTTTTGAAGTGTTAATGGAGAACCATATTTAAACTGCCAAATTTAATACACGCATACAGCAGATATATTAAATCTTTAATGCTTATTTTAGGAACGTACATGGCCGACTCCCAAGGACAGCTAACTTCCTTGATGTAAAAATGCTGAAATGCCGTGACCTTTTTTTAGAAAGCAGGGGTGAGATTAAAGAAAGTTGGCGCTGGTAAAAGTATCGCTACATGGAAAGTAGCCGGAGCAATATATTATCATTGAGTGCCTTCTTGTGTGATTTGGAAGACGTACTGAAATGTGCAACTATTTACTTTGAGTAACATGTTAAGTGAAATCTGTCATAATCGGTGCTGTTAAGGTATTTAGTACTCTAGATGCCAGAATATCATATCCAAATTGAAAAATTGGGTCATTTATAGAAGCAGTTGAGTAACAAGAGCTGTATGTCTTCATTAGGTTGACTTTTGTTTAACTGACTGTTTAAGCTATGAGAGCGAGAAAAATGTAGTGTGTAGCCCAGATGTAATTATAAACCAGTTTGATGTTTTTCGCTCCTTAAGAGTGTCAGATTCCGGAATAATGATGTATTGAAGCCAAAACAACATAGCTAATTTAGTAATGAGGTAAGGATAAGTGAATATGACTTATTGTTTGTAATTTTGCGCAAAAAAAAAAAAAAGACTTTAAAATAGTTCCCTTTAAAGGAGAAATGGACAATAGGTCTTTTTTTTTTCTTGCACATAAGAAAATGGACCATTGACACTACAAATATTCTCATCTGACATTTTTTTCAAACAAGCTTTTATCTCTTTTCTAATGCAAGTCTATGAAGGGAGTCTTTTAAAGGCCGTTCATCCAAAAAATACTAGAGAAATGACTAAGTCTATACGTTTACATGACAACAATGTACTGAAAAAGGAAACGATTTTCCTTTGCATTTTTCACGTACAGATGACTGCATTGTCAACTAAATGCTGTATTGTGAATGGCAGGCCAATAGCTGGCGGTCACTTTGAAACACTGTAGTTTACACAGAGATGATAGTGGTATAGTTTTCAAAAATGTTGACTTTGAAAGCGTTTTTAAAACTTTGCATTTTCAGGCCCCCAAAATGCCACTGTCGTTTATGAACGGCCAAAACTCAAAAAAATGTTTTCCATTTTTAGTTGAAAATTGTGTCATGTAAACATCCCCTAAAATTACTATTAAGTTCCCCTGTAGTCAATCATTTTATCCCTTAAAACTAATCTTTGATCACCAAAATGACATATATCTAAATGTGTTTTCCTCTGAAAAAGAAAATAAGTAACTCTAAACCCTTAATTCATTTAGTATATGCAGATCTATGAACATGCTAATTATTCCTACCTCCACTAACTCGCGTTATCAAACAACTAATAATGTGTTGCTAGTGTTACATGACTCTGTTGCTTTAGAGCACTTTGACATGATTGGTTTGAAGGTAGTTTGTGACATAACACCAGCGACTTTAAATCATTGCAGTTTGAAGGAGAAAATACTCAGCAATCATGTTGACTTAAGAATTTGCACATGGTTTGTCTTAAAGCAAATTAAAAACACCACATAGACACATAAACAACATTAAAATTTTGATTTTTACAGGTTTGATTTTCGCACTAAGGACGATGCAACTATAATGACTTCTATACAGTTTTTATAATCATTCTAATGCGGTGGTTCTCATCCTTTTTCCCCAGTAGGCCGGACTATAGTCCAAGTGCAAGTCTCACGGGCCGCATATCCTTTACCTATAGCAGCCATATCACCCTGTAGCCCAAGTCTGGTTGCCCACTGAAGCTAAGCAGGACTGAGCCCGGTTAGTACCTGGATGGGAGACCTGCTGAGAAAACTAGGTTGCTGCTGGACGAGGTGTTCGTGAGGCCAGCAGGGGGCGCTCACCCTGTGGTCAATGAGGGTCCTAACACCCCAGTATAGTGATGGGGACACTATGCTGTCAAAGCACCATCCTTCGAATGAGACGTTAAACAGAGGTCCCGACTCTCTGTGGTCGTTAAAAATCCCACTGTGACGAGCAGGGCGGGCGAGAGCCGTGAGGGAACGGCGCGAGGCCGGTGACGCGAGAGTTAACGAGCTTCAGCTGCTCGGCGCACCGGTTTCGTGTCTCTCACGGAGGAGCTCCGGAAGCATAAAGGAGGAGCGACGACAGTGAAGGACGAGAGAGGACCGGGCCTGGATTTTATGTTGTTTTATTTGGTTTGTGTGGGCGGCAGTCGCCGTGAGGAACTGCCGCCCTTATACTTTTTGGTTCATTGTTTGTTTATTTAGTCATTAAAATTGTTACTGGTGCCGAAACCCGGGAGGAAGGAGGGACATGCTGTCGAAGAGCCCTCGCTGCTGAGGGGGATCGCGGTGCTGCGGAGATCGGGCAGCGCGGGAGAGAAGACCACGAGTGGCTGCCCGAAGCGGTGGTACTGGAGCAATCGAGTGATAGGTGGGACGGGAAGCTCGCTGCCGCGCCCCTGGGACGAGGTGGGGTGGCGGCCGTCCAAGAGGGAGCGGAGGAGCCGCCGTTCGCCGGGGGCCGAAGCCTGCTGCCTGCTGCCGTAACGGGGAGGAGCCGCCGTCCGCCATGGGCCGAGGCCAGCTGCCTGCCGCCGGAGCGGGGAGGAGCAGGGAACGGCGGGCTCGCTGCCGGCTGCCTTCAAGTGGAGGAGCCATCGCCGGCCGCCAGGGGGCGGAGGAGGATCGGGCCGTCCACCGAGCGTCCAGTGCCATCGCATGGCACCGCGAGGAAGAGCCTCTCGGCGGGCTGAGGACCGAGCGGCAGTGTGTCGGGGAGCCGGACCAAGAATTATTTTTTTTTTTCCTCTCTCCACTCTCTCGTCCTTGTCGCTCCTTGTGCTTCCGTCTCCTTTTCTCTCGTCTCGTCTGTCCTTACCCCCATGCGCTGCGGCCGCCGAGACTGGCCCCGGGGGGGGAGTAAGCGCAGTCTCGTGGGTATCCCCCGGCCTGCGAGGGGCGATGGGGGTATGTGACGAGCAGGGCGGGCGAGAGCCGTGAGGGAACGGCGCGAGGCCGGTGACGCGAGAGTTAACGAGCTTCAGGTGCTCGGCGCACCGGTCTCGAGTTCCCCACGGAGGAGCTCCGGAAGCATAAAGGAGGAGCGACGACAGTGAAGGACGAGAGAGGACCAGGCCTGGATTTTATGTTGTTTTATTTGGTTTGTGTGGGCGGCAGTCGCCGTGAGGAACTGCCGCCCTTATACTTTTTGGTTCATTGTTTGTTTATTTAGTCATTAAAATTGTTGAATGTTCGCCGGTTCCCGCCTCCTTCTTCCCATATTTACGAACTTTGTTACACCCACATTTTGGGGCCTCTGTCCATCATAGCCTCCTAATAAATCCCCATACATTGATTGGCTTCATCACTCTGTCTCCTCTCCACCAATAAGCTGGTGTGTGGTGGGCGTTCTGGCCCAATACGGCTGCTGTCGGATCATCCAGGTGGATGCTGGACATCGGTGGTGGATGAGGAGATTTCACCTTCCATATGTAAAAGCGCTTTGAGTACCCAGAAAAGCACTATATAAATGTAACGAATTATAATTATTATAATTACATATGATATCACCAATGAAAATTAGCAGTATTAGCAGATAATATCATTATTATTTTTTACTACAGAGCAAACAAAGGCTGCCCTTCTCGCTCATTGACAGCAAACTGATTCTTCCATTTTCCTTACCTTCGCTGCTGATGCTACGACTCTTCTTGTTTGCAATGTGTTCCTTCATTGGTACGTTCCTCATTCGTTTTTCTCCTCTAATAACAAATTTGTCCATTTTGATCCCTAAATTTACAAAAAATAATGGCTACTATTGGAATTCTGCCAAAGCGCGCGCTTGTGTTCGTTAACTGAGTAGCTTAACTTCAATATATAGGCCTAGTAGGCCATAAAATGATTGGAAAAAAAGAAAAAAAGTCAGTAATGGAAGTTTTTAATCACACAATTCTGACTTTATAACTTGCCTTTATGAGTGTATATCTCCCGATTATGACTTTATAAAACACAATTGTGAGTTTATATCTTGGATTTCTGAGAGAGAAAAAAAGTCAGAATTGTGAGATGCAGGAAAACAGTCAATTTGTGAGATAAAAAGTCACAATTACCTTTTTGACAATTACAAGGGTCTCACAAACAAATATCACAGTTGTGGATCATCCAGTAATTACAGGATTCAATATGTAAATTTTTGAATTGGGCAATTTTTATAAATTCAGTCATTTCTTGTGTAGTATATGTAAACATCTGTTATGTGAAATAGCTTACTCGGGATAGTACTAGATAAAAACATGCAATTTTTATGATCCCTCTTATTTAGTTAAAATTATTAATAAAATGTTTCATATTCTGCAAGGGTATGAAACTTCTGAACAGAAATGTAGCTCATCTTTTTCAGACTGTCAGAGAGTCACCAATTGCTGTTTATATTGCCTGTTTACATTGTTTAAATGACATTCAAATTCAAATTAATCACTTTGGTAGTCCAAAACACTTTTCAGACGTAACTGTAATCTGATTACCACCCATTTAAAATGTAACTGTAATGAAATACAGTTACTCAAATTTTGTATTTTAAATAGGTAACTAAGTTACAAGTATTTCGTTACTCCCCAACCCTGAGTTCAAACTTATATTCTTATATTAACTTATATATAATATTATATAACTTATATAAATACTTAAAATACATTGTAAAACTGGAAGCTATTTTTTAAATGTGGTTGTGAAGAGCAGGGCGCGCTCGTGAGGGAACGGCTCGAGGCCTGTGACGTGATTGATAATGAGCGTCACCTGCGCACTGCACCGGTCTCGTGTCTCTCACGGAGGAGCTCCGGAAGCATAAAAGAGGAGTGACGATAGTGAAGGACGAGAGAGGACCAGGCCTGGATTTTATTTTGGGTTTTATTACGTGAAGGAACCATTTTACTTTCGTTTTGTTGTTTGTTTATTTTGAGTTGATTAAAGTTATGTTTTACGTTCGCCGGTTCCTGCCTCCTTCCCGTACTTAAGAACTGTTAAAGTGGTCAGCATATCGTGGGCGGCATTTGCATTTGTGACAGACCGCGGGTTGAGAAACACTGTACTAATTCTATGAGAACAGGGAAGTCCACACCATGACGACACAAAGGAATTATATTGTTGGAATCACAATTTTATCTCATGTTGATGAATGCTAAAAGCATGAGCAGCCAATCAGAATCCACCCAACCTTAGAGCGCTCGAGCATTTAAAGCAGCAGGGAACATAACTGTGGAATGCGCCTATAATAAACAGAAAGTTATCATGAGTTGATGTGAACATTCCTTCATGACTCAACTTCTGAGCCAGTATTTACTGTTGTACTAAAGAAACAGTGGTGCATTAATAAGCTAGCATCTTTGTGTCAATATGCATTGCCTACATTTAAATGGGAAGGAAAGGATGGCCAAGACAGAATAAATATTTTGAGGAAGTAACATGCCAATACTTATAACCTTTCTTGCAAAGTGTTGGATGAGGCAGGCTTTGATGAAAATGTCACACCATCTTTTCTTATTGAAAATCATTACCACCTTAAAGATCATGACATTAAGGAACTAGGCAGGTACATAAACATTGTACAAGTAAGCAAAAATGCCTGCTGGCCAACACTGGGTCCGGATGTGGCTGTCCCATTGGTGCCTGAGAAATATGTCACAGACAGGAAATTCATTCATCAGCTGATAAGGAGACAACGTTTCACAAGAACTGTCCAGATATTGATGCATGATCTCAGTAAATCATAATCAATATATATATATATATATATATATATATATATATATATATACAGGGTTGGGGAGTAACGAAATACAAGTAACTTAGTTACGTATTTAAAATACAAAATTTGAGTAACTGTATTTCATTACAGTTACATTTTAAATGGGTGGTAATCAGATTACAGTTCCATCTGAAAAGTGTTTTAGATTACCAAAGTGATTACTTTGAGTTTTAATGTCATTTAAACAGCGATTGGTGATTCTCTGACAGTCTGAAAAAGTGGAGTGAAGTTTCATCAACATTTTAATACTTTTAAGAGGATCATAAAAATTTTATTTTTATTTAGTTCTGTCCTGAAGAAGACAAAATGACTGAATTTATAAAACAATTGCCCAACGGTCAACTTAACTGTCCTGTCCTGTCCTGACCTGATGATCCACGACTGTTTTCATGTTTCGTGAGTCATTTTATAATTCACTCGTCACTGCAACTTTTTCTCACAATTTGTTTTTTCCCCTCACAATTGCGAGTTTGCATTTCACAATTCTGACTTCTTTTTCTCACAATTGCGAGATTTAAACTCAAAATCGCAAGTTATAAAGTCAGAAACTTGCAATTCTGACTTTTTTTCTTGCAATTGTGAATTTAGTATGTGAGTTTTATATCTCATAATTCGGACTTTTCTCAATATTGTGAGTTTATATCTCATAATTCTGACTTTATAACTCACAATTGCAACTTTATTTCATGCAATTTTGAGGTAAAAAGTCAGAATTGTGAGATAAAAACTTGCAATTACCGTTTTTGTGTTTGTTCCACACTTATTAGTATTCCAAAGTATTCTACAGTATTTAGATTAAGTTACTAAACTTGAGTAATGTAACGAAATACGTTACAAATGACTTTTTAAAGCATGTATTTTGTAATCTGTAGTGAAATACATTTTAAAAGTAACCTACTCAGCCCTGATTTTATATATATATATATATATATATATATATATATATATATATATATATATATATATAAATTGTTCTAAGACCTCTCTGTTGAGAATTACTTCAAGCAATATCTGATTGATCCCATGAGTCACGGATACATCACACATAAGTACTCGTATACATTATATCTCACTGGGAATTATATCTTGTGTCCCTCTTATTTAAAGTCCACTGTGGCCCATGTGCTTTAAAACCTTGAGTGATTATGTCCGTTTTGGCCTTCCTGTTGCTTTTGGGTTTTTGGACTAATCATAATGAGTTTATTACTCATGTGGCACCTAGTGGCTGAAAGGGGAAATAAGAGGTCACTTAAATCTGATGCAATGTCTGGCAAGTTCAGTGCTGCCTTATATGATCATGTAGAAAACAAATTACACCCTTCCGCAACATTACAAGGTTATTCAGCTGACACAAAAATGTATTTATGTATTAAGGGACGTCTGTGTATTTTCTATTGCTGCTGTAACATGTAGTCTGCATGTTTTCCGGTTTTGTGCTTTTCTGTTGCTCCTCCCACCAACCAAATCACGGGAAGGCCACCTGATTTGTGTTTCAGCTTACTAAAGTGTGATTGGAGAAGTATGAGAACCCATGAATGCCAAACCAAACAAGAGAAACAGAGGCTTTGCTCTTTTTCTAGTCCCAGCATTTTTTTTCTTCTTCATTGTGTCAATTGTAGTGATGAAATGAACACTAAAAGAAGATTTGCTTACAATGTTTGGTTGGATCATTTGTCTTTGATTTATTTTACTTTGAAGCTCGGTTAGTTATTTCTAAAACCCTTGCTAATAGTACCTTTTGTTATTTTGGACGTTTTCCATTCCTGAAGTCTTGTTTATATCCCACCTATTGTTTCAAATAAAACTTGTTATATCTTCTTCTAAAAAACTGGTGTGGTCGTAATTTGATGGGAGTTCTCTCTTTCTCTCTCTGCAACTTTTGTTACTCTTCTTTCCTAACCCTTATATAACAAAATAAAAGTCTTTATTGGCATTTTTCATCAATTCACTGCATCCTTACTGAATAAAAGTATTAATAATAATAATAATAATAATAATAATATGAAACAAATCTTACTGACCCCAAACTTTTAAACGGCAGTGTACTGCATATTGTACAATTTAGCAGCAATAACTTTCATATTCTTCTTGAGGGTGGCAACTGATCAGATCGTTGATGTTTAGAAAGCAAGTTCATGCTGCTCCAATAAACTGTTGGAGTGTTAATCCTGTCTGTGTTTGTTCTTACCAACTGAACATGTTCAATCAGTGTTTGTCAGATTATGGAATATTTGTGCAGTCTGGTCTGTTTTACCAACAAACCCTGACATAATCTGACTTAATTATGGAGTTGCTGGTTATCCATAGGAACAAAAATATTGACTGCCATCTGTCTTGGTGAGTATATTTACATTATTAACAAATGTATAGTATTATTTCAGGGTAAATAGATCTTAAAGCTGCATATTTTCTTAAATTTTCAGAAAAACTTTAAAGAGGTAATTCAGCCAAAAATGAAAATTCTGTCATCATTTACTCACCCTGATCTCCTTCCAAACCTGTAAGCCTCTCGTTCATTTTCGGAACACAAATGACGCAAATGATTCACACTGTATGTATTAGTTTTACAATCTCTATGAATTTTCTGAAACTCTCAGATTTCATCAAAGAAAAAATTTAAAAAAAAATCTTCATTTGGAGCAACACGAGTCATGGACATCGGAACCATTGAATTTGGGTGGGACAGAACGCACCCATTTTTTGGAGCCACTCACCTTTACACTCTCTAATTTAACACACATATCTATTCACTTTTAATTTAATGTCTGTCCATATAAATTAAACTCCGAACCGATCATCTCTTCATACTAGTTCATTTATAGCATCAAAAATAAACATGAATGGACATCAGAAGGAATTTTGTTTCAAGCACGGAAAGAGGTGAGTACTTTTTTTCAAGTTCAAGTTCACCAACATTAATCTACTAACTCCCCTGACTACTTTGTCTGACGAAATGGCAGATTCGGGGTTATGATTGGTCAGATCGCCTGTCAATCAAACTGCCAATTGTTTAAGGAAACCCCACTTTTTTTGTTAAGTTTTTTTTTTTTGCTTCCAACACCCATGAGGTCAGATATTAACGTTAGAATTTTCATTTTTCTGTGATCTAGCCCTTTAATAATCAGATTGAATTTTACCAAAGTAAACAGCATAACATTTAAATCATCAGCAACCACTTTTTTTTGTTTGTTTGGTCTCAGTGTGATTACATCTATACCAGTAGAGACAGAAAATTATATCATTTCTATTTCTATTTTCAGCATCATTTGTCTCCTTTGGTTTCCTCATCCACATTAATTAGTGCAATTCCTATTTTGAGCTCTTGTGTAGGATGTCCAGCCAAATGGCAACTCAGAAAAGAAAAAAAGAAAACAATCTGGTAAATGTTTTTAGATTTTCCCTATGTCATTCACAAATTGATTTAATAATTATACAAATATATTGGCCTGTTTAGTGACTGATATTGATGAGCCAATTATAGGGCCTGCTGTAATGCTCTACATTGGACACATACAGTTTATGCTCTATTTATTATTCCCTGTCTCATGAAGTCTCTACACTAGGGGTCTATTACTTCAAGGGGGGTCAGCAGACAGGTGGTCAAACAAATATTTGTGAACATAAGCGTGTAAGTAATATCAATTTGTGTGTTTTAGGTTGAATGTATTATCTAAATCCCTTAATTACTTTTCAACAACTTTTCACCAGTGACAACCAATCTTATCTCATTTAAACCTCGTAATACTGACCAGCTCTTGATTATCTTTGAATGCTCAGACTTGTTCCAGAGTCACCGCAGCGCTGACATTTTCACTCCGATGGACTGTCGTGTTTAGTTTAGTCCTGTCTAGTTATGTCATTTTCTGTTCATTTGCCCTCTGTGTGTTAATTACCCACACCTGTTTCTATTCTCCCTGATTACGTTATCCTCATTATCTCGCCTATAAATTCTCCTCGTGTTTGTTCAGTCTCGGTTGGTTCTTGTCTATGTATGCTGTGTGTTACCTGCCCGTCGCCTGTTTATCCTGCCCGTGGAATTAAAACTACCTATTGGAATTATATGTCTTTGTATTCGTGAGTTTACCTGCACTGCAGCCTGAAAATACAATATGGCTAGATCTAAATCAGGAGCAAAGCTTGTATTATAGTAATATATGTCATATCGTCCAGCTTTAACTTACTCTAGGGTAAAACACTATAAAGGTATTATAGACCTATCAGTATGACTTTCTGTTAAGCTGCTTTGATACGATGTGTATTGTGAAAAGCAATATGCATATAAAGTTGACGATCAAAAAATCTTCAATCAAAATTGAATAAGCTAAATTGCTCTTTGTCTTTCTGACATACAACTGTGTTAAGTACATTTAAATTAATGTTCAAGCATTTGACTCTATAAATGATCATTTAAGACTTTAGGTTATTCTAAACATTAACAGCTAAAATGACAATCAATACGTTTACAGCATTTATTAATCAGGTTTATTGTTAATTTTATATATAAATACTAAAATATTTTTAGATTTTATGTTGCATAAATTGGCATTTGTTTGAATGAACATGAATTAAATAAAACAATAAAAACAATAAAATATTTATAAATTAACGTAATTCTAGTTCATGATATAGATAGATAGATATATATATATATATATATAAACTAATGTTATTGAATTGAAGGGTAACACTTTACGTTAATGTCCCTCTAATTAACATTAACTACAAAGCAATGTATTCATTAATATTCTTTAATGTTACTTGTAGTTCATGTTAGCTCAGGTCTGTCATTAACATATACAACTTTTGATTTGAATTTGTGCCGAAATTTACTAAGATCAAGAAATGTTAGTGTCCACCACTAGAGGGCACTACTCCCTGAACTGCTTCTCTCACTACTGGACTTCATTTCCCACAATCCACCTTGGACTTTCACACACTCTCTCACACACAGACAAAATACTACATTTCCCATAAGCCTTCATACCTGGACTGATTGCATCCACACCTGCTGTTAATCACATCACACTATTTAAACACCCTGCACACACACTCATTTGCGAGGTCTTGTTATTTCCCCAGTGTGTTGAATTTCTGAGCATTTATCTTTGTCTTGTTTTTTCCGCTTATTACCCTGTCTGTTTTTCGTTGTTGGATTCTTGCTGCCTGTCCCGATCCTAGTGGTGGGTAGATCGAGGCTTCATGAAACACTGAAACAGTTGAAACAAATGTGCTGTATTGTGTCGAGGCTTCGAGACTATACCGACACCTAGCGGTCAATTGCACATGTTGTCTGAAACAACTTTGACAAGCCATTTAAAAAAATTAAAATGTTGTGTTTTTGTTAATGTGGTGAGTTTTTAACATCCTCACTATATAACTATAATATATTATAATAAAAACTAGGTTATTTTGGTCATGAAATTAAAATTAATAAAACACAACAATCCACAATGGTCTCATTTTTGTTTTGAGTCACAGTTCGGAGCAGTGTTTCGAAACATCTACGCTTCGGGATCTCGACACTGTGTCGAAACGTTAGTTTCGCGTCAGCCATCCCTACCCGATCCTTGCTTTGTTATACTGGACTCTGATTGATATCTGCCTGACCTGAATCTGACCTGCCTTTCCTTGGATTTACAGTTGTGTTCAAAATTATTCAACCCCCCAATGCTGTAAATGATTTTAGAGAATTTAGAGTACATTTGTAATTGAATTCAGAATGAAATCCTACAAGGACTTCTTAAAGAAGCATATGCAACTAAAATGACATCAATTGGTTTTGTAATACAGTAGTAAATGTTTCTTTTGTGAATTCTTCATTGACACAATTATTCAACCCCTTAAAGACTACCACTCTGAAGAACAGAGGTCCATTGAAGTGTTTTCAATCAGGTATTGAAAGCACCTGTGGATGTCAGGGAGCAGCAATAAAGCCTAATAAGCACCAATTAGGCAGCTTTAAAATGACTGTGATACTCAGCTCCTTCTAGACATTTACTGGTGTGGTTACAAACATGGTGAAGTCAAGAGAATGGTCCAGAAAGACAAGAGAAGAGGTGATTACTCTTCACAGGAAGGGCAATGGCTATAAGAAGATTGCAAAGATGTTAAACATACCAAGAGACACCATAGGAAGCATCATTCGCAAATTCAAGGCAAAGGGCACTGTTGAAACGCTACCTGGTCGTGGCAGAAAGAAGATGCTGACTTCGACTGCTGTGCGCTACCTGAAGCGTAGAGTGGAGAAAAGTCCCCGTGTGACTGCTGAGGAACTGAGAAAAGATTTGTCAGATGTAGGTACTGAAGTTTCTGCTCAGACAATACGGCGCACCCTGCGTAATGAAGGCCTCCATGCCAGAACTCCCAGGCGCACCCCCTTGCTGTCTCCAAAGAATAAGAAGAGTCGACTGCAGTATGCCAAAAGTCATGTGGACAAACCACAGAAGTTTTGGGATAGTGTTCTGTGGACTGATGAAACAAAATTAGAACTGTTTGGGCCCATGGATCAACGCTATGTTTGGAGGAGGAAGAACAAGGCCTATGAAGAAAAGAACACCTTGCCTACTGTGAAGCATGGCGGGGGGTCAATCATGCTTTGGGGCTGTTTTGCTTCTGCAGGTACTGGGAAGCTTCAGCATGTGCAAGGTACCATGAATTCTCTTCAGTACCAGGAGATATTGGAGGACAATGTGATGCAGTCCGTCACAAACCTGAGGCTTGGGAGACATTGGACCTTTCAACAGGACAATGATCCCAAGCATACCTCCAAGTCCACTAGAGCATGGTTGCAGATTAAAGGCTGGAACATTTTGAAATGGCCATCGCAGTCACCAGACTTAAATCCGATTGAGAACCTCTGGTGGGACTTAAAGAAAGCAGTTGCAGTGCGCAAGCCTAAGAATGTGACTGAACTGGAGGCTTTTGCCCATGATGAATGGGCGAAGATACCCGTAGCTCGCTGCAAGACACTTGTGTCAAGCTATGCTTCACGTTTAAAAGCTGTTATAACTGTAAAAGGATGTTGTACTAAGTATTAAGATTGAATATCACTTGGGGGTTGAATAAAACTGATAATGATGTGAGCAGAGAAAAGACATTTGTGGTTATTTCATTATAAATGTTATGTTATATTTGTCTGACCTACACGTGCCTCTTTGATTTAATTGTAACCAGGATGACTGAATGATCAAAATCAATGTCAAACCGGCCAAAACAATCAATTTCAGTGGGGGTTGAATAATTTTGAACACAACTGTACCTGTTTGCTGTTGATTGACCGTTGCCCGTTTGACCACGTTTTCAAATGAAGCTTGCATTTGGATCATTACAGTTAGCTAATGTTAACAAATGAGACGTTATTGTAAAGAGTTACAGATTATTTTAAAGGTTTAGCAATGTATCAAGGTATAAGAAAACATGCATGCCCAGTTTTTCTATCCATAAGGGGTCCTTGTACTGAAAAGGTTGAAGATTTAAAAAAAAAAAAAACTAAGGTCACCCCTTCATTTCCTTTGCTTAAAGACAAAAGGCAATAAATTTTGGCTTGGCGGGTTTCATAGCACATTCAGAAATATTGTCCTCATAAGCTTCAAAGGACCTTATATTTCTTCCTTATAGCAAGTAATGCTACACATACTCAGATGTGATACTTCCTTTAACACCCCAGCTTATTGATATGACAAATCCCAGCAGATCACAGTGAGTCAGAATATTTCCATTTGCCTGCACAGGTCAGAGGCAGAGGAAAAGCATAAGTTTGAAGCGCTGTTGTTTATTTGTCACACCTGAAAGGGCAGAGGAGATGTCCTTTGCAGCAGTTAAATGAAGTGAATGGTTGAAGAGACTAAACAAATGGCAGGAATGGTAATACATTTGTTATGCAGTCTTTGGAAGTCCTCTCAATTTACAAGATAAGGCTCAGAGGAACTTTCCGTGGTTTCTTTCTGAACGTGTTTCTCCTCGTAATTGTTCCGCAAGAGTTTTTTTTTTTTTTTTTTTTTTTCTTTTCCTGCAGCATTATCCCTGCATGCTTGGCTCAAGTTAACGTCTTGGCATATAAACAATGTGCCTCACCTTCATTTTTTGCAAAATGTATACCTATACACACAATTGACTGCAGTTTTCAGCTGAAATGAGCACCAATGACAGTTGAACACCAACAACTTTTATTCATTGTCACACTAATGATCAGATTATTGATTAATAACATTTATTTTGTGACCTTTAACCAATTTTACCATAGTGCATAAATTGTAAACTAATACATTTGAATTTTTGCACCATTTGGTCGCTTCAGCAAATTTAGTTTTATCTCACATTTGCTTTGTTTAAAGGATCAGTTCACTTTAAAATGAAAGCTACCCCAAGCTTTACTCACCCTCAAGCCTCCCAGATGTATATGACTTTCTTCTTTCCGATGAACATAATCAGAGTTTTATTAATAAATATCCTGATTTCATCCAAGCTTCATAACGGCAGTGAACGGGACCAAGCATGAGCGGAAGAAAGTGCTTCCATTCATATCCATCTATCATAAACGGACTCCACACGGCTCCAGGGGCTTAATAAAGGCCTTCTGAAGCGAAGCGATGCGTTAGTGTGAGAAAAAGATCCACATTTATCAAGTTATGAAATTAAATCTATAGCTTTCACCAGACCACCTTCCATATTCAACTTATGAAGAAAGTGCAGTTCAAAACGCTCATATTACGTCCTACGCCTTCCGAATTCAAATGACGAAAGTCGGTCTGTCACAAAAGTATCATGGCTACTGTTAGATAAGCAGTTGGTTTGGTTGTTTCTTTTACGAATCGTTCTCTCTGTTCTTTTCTGATTTTGCTTGTTGGGTTGAGATCGAAAGGCAATGTTCTCCTGAAACTGATTTGTCATGGTCTTCTAAAACGTTGCACTCCCAGTCAATAAGGCTTTCGAGCGTGACAGGCAACATCCAGGACAGACAAAAATTTGGAAGTGTTACCAAGCAAATGATTGGGTTTGGTCTCCAAGCCATAGTCATTTAGCTTGATAAATAGGTTCTCTTTGATTCCCAGCCCCTCCCGACTTGTTGACATTACTTCCCGGTGAAGGTTATTTTCCAAGGGACACAATCCATCCCCCAGATTTTTCTGTTCACAAAAGATTCCAAAACATAGCATTATATTAGAAGCCAAAGAAAAGCTTCAGCAACATCATCAGCTTTCTTTGCAAAGACTAATTCAGAATCAAACAGTCCACTTTAAACTGCCTTGCAGCATGAATCGATCTTCCTCTATCTCTAGAAACAAAATCATTGTAGAGAGTATCCGAACAGAAAGGCCAGTGATCATGTTGAAAGGGTGAAGCAGTTATTAAGCATTATTGTTATTCTCATCTCTTATTCAAGCCTGAAGTCATAGCGTAGCACTACGAAGCACCTTAGCTCACCGTGATAGATTCGAGAACTAAGCGGACCTGACTGAAGTTTCAAGGTTAGGGGGCTTTTTATGGACTCCGGGATGGGAGCACCAAGCTCGGTCGTGATCATGGTTTCCATTATGGTTAACATGGCCCTGCAGACTACTCATCCGTCATGGTGATGCTGAACGAGTGGAGCGTTCCCTACATCAGGCCTGATCTAAAACCGCTCTCCCCTGGCTCAGGCAGTCGGACAAAGCAGCCAGACAAGGTAGGACAAAGCACTATGCGGTAATGCGCATTTTGCATTCATAGCTATGAATTGAATAATGAAATTCGATCTAATCTGTACAATATTGAGTTGTAATATTCTAGGGATCAGCCACGATGGTCAGGTTGCCTAGTTTAGACTTTTTGTAGTGTGTATGTTAAAATGTATATATGCATAAATTAACACACTACCATTTAAAAGTTTGCGGTCAGTAAGATTTTTAAAGAAGTCTCTTATGCTCACTAAGGCTGCATTTATTTGATTAAAAATACAGTAAAACAGGCTATTGTAAAAATAAAAATGATTACAATTTAAAATATGCACGATTTTCTCAAAACGTCTCCTGAGAAATGCACTCAATTGTGGTCAAGTTAACCCGAAACTCTACTAGTTGACTCTCCAATTTCATATGGGTCATTTCATGTCAGATCAACCAAATTTCGGAAACCTCCTTGGCTCAAATATTTGATTTTGTTCATATTTTTTTCTGTAGAAAAAAAATAGTGACGAAAGCCAAAATATTAAATGTCACAGATATTTTGTCAAAAATGTCAATTTTCACCTGAGAATTTTTCACTGAGACATGTTATGTTTCATGCAATTGGGAACAAAAATACAAAATACATTTCTAGTTTAAAATATTATTTATTTTTCAGACTTTCCTCTTTAAATGCAATAAGTATCGGCTGTGCAAAGTTAACCACATTTGGTTTTCGAACACAGAAAATGGATAAAGTTCAACAATTTGAGTTGCTTCTAGATCCTCATATATATGGTATTGAACTACATAGGACCTTGAAAATGAAGGTTTCAAAAGGAAAGTTTATTAAGAATGAGAATCTAGAAGGATATTAAGATATCTTGAATTCTTTTAGAGTTACAGGCATGCAAACTTTGGAAAAGGAATATTTATGGCACTCTATGCGAATGATTTGATAGAATAACAAGAGATACATTTTTAGATTCAGCATGATTTGTTCTTCCGATATTCCTTTTTAAAAGAAAAAAGTATCAGCTGTATTCAAAGTGACCCACATTAGACATGGAGCCACATTAACATGTCCATATCTCTAGTATTAAACCATCAAGGGCTTTTAAAAGGAAGATCCCAAAAGGAAAGTTTAAGAACCAGAATCTAAAAGGATATTAAGATATCTCTAATACTTCTTGAATTACAGGCATGCAAACTTGAGGCAAAAAACTTAAGAAGTGCTATTTGCCATTTTTGAACTGTCACCGTAGGCATATAATAAAACAAGGATTGCTAAAGTCAACAGGTTTTACTAACAGACCAACCAATCTCTGTGTAAAAATATGATAATGATCCTGCCATCTTTCAGATAACTTTTCAAGTTATTTCCCCCCTGTAAATTGGCTCCAAATCTCAGGTGAAAATTGTTGTTTTGACACCCCTCTAGAAAATAGTAAATTACTCAGTAAACATACATAACATTTAATAATTTGGCTTTCATCACTAATTATGTTTGTCTTTCTACAGAAAATATATTTAAAAAATTAAAAATTTACCTCTAACTTCTGCTTACGGTATATGCTCTATAACCCTGTTCTATTAGCTATAGGTTTCACACTAGGAAACTAAGGTTCCTTCAGAAGCTCTGGACACTGGCTAACAGGCAAAAGCCACATCAGTCCCTGGCAGGTCACTATGGTTTGTACATGGATGATACTCAAGCTGTGCTGGCTCTGGAAGAGTCTGATTCCTGTTGTTACATGGCCTTAAGGTTAACTCTCGCCTTTGTGTCCTGCAGAGTGCTAGACATTTTTTTCCTGCTCTATCAAGAATTTTTGCACCTGGCAGCAAGTGGCCAAAAAAAGTGTCTCTTGTTCATTGCCATGAGCAGTGAAACAGACCTTGCTCTGTAAATGAGGAACTGTCTGATGGAGGAGCAAACCTTTTCGTGAACTAAATTTAAACAGGGTGCACTGAACAAAGCAACAGAAAATGAAAAGAAAAAGTTCCAGAAGAAACCAACTAGTTGCCAACAACATCAAAAGTTTCAGTTTAAGCTATTGATTTTATATGGAGCCTGTGTCATTTTATTTGCAGGTATACATATATAAAGTGTGATTCTAGCATAGGGGAGAGTGGGGTAAGATGAGCCAGTGGGTAAGCTGACCCACCCCCTGAATTTTGGCAACAGTACACCACATTGTGATCTGACCATACATTTTGGAACCACCCATCATTTGGTGGTAAGCACCAATGGAGTTCTAATACATTTTAGGCTCGTCAAAGTAAAATTTTAGCATATCTGATGGCTTCCGAATTCTCCTGAACTCCAATGTCAGAATGGGAAAGAAAGGTGATTTAAGCAATTTTGAGCGTGGCATGGTTGTTGGTGGCAGACGGGCCGGTCTGAGTATTTAACAATCTGCTCAGTTACTGGGATTTTCACGCACAACCATTTCTAGGGTTTACAAAAAATGGTGTGAAAAGGGAAAAACATCCAGTATGCGGCAGTCCTGTGGGCGAAAATGCCTTGTTGATGCTGGAGGTCAGAGGAGAATGGGCCGACTGATTCAAGCTGATAGAAGAGCAACTTTGACTGAAATAACCACTCGTTACAACCGAGGTCTGCAGCAAAGCATTTGTGAAGCCACAACACGCACAACCTTGAGGCGGATTGGCTACAACAGCAGAAGACCCCACCGGGTACCACTCATCTCCACTACAAATAGGAAAAAAGAGGCTACAATTTGCTCGAGCTCACCAAAATTGGACAGTTGAACACTAGAAAAATGTTGCCTGGTCTGATGAGTCTCGATTTCTGTTGAGACATTCAGATGGTCGAGTCAGAATTTGCGTAAACAGAATGAGAACATGGATCCATCATGCTTGTTTCCACTGTGCAGGCTGGTGGTGGTGGTGTAATGGTGTGGGGGTTGTTTTCTTGGCACACTTTAGGCCCCTTAGTGCCAATTGGGCATCGTTTAAATGCCACGGTGTACCTGAGCATTGTTTCTGACCATGTCCATCCCTTTATGACCACCATGTACCCATCATTCTAAAGAATGCTTTCAGCACCTTGTTGAATCAATGCCACGTAGAATTAAGGCAGTTCTGAAGGCGAAAGGGGGTCAAACACAGTATTAGTATGGTGTTCCTAATAATCCTTTAGGTGAGTGCATACAACCAAACAATATCAAATGTTGATATTTTGTTGTTTTATATGCAAAACATCTACATCAAAAAGGCACCTACATAATTCTAATATCAACTTAAGCCTATACACTCAGTGTCAGTAACTCTCCTCTTTGACTGGCATCTCATTTTTTGCATGGTCTTATCCCATGTCAGTATTACAAATAGGATCAAATGTGTAAAGTGACCTTTTCCTGCCAGTATACCAGCAGCTTATTTTCTCTCATCGGGTAGATTTACAGCTCGCCGGCTTCCCTCTGCCTTATTGTGTTATAGTCAGCTGTTTTCTCTATCCGTGCCCTGTTCCTTTAGACCTGCTTATCCAGCATTATTCAGCCTTCATCTCACCCCAAAATGAGAGTGTCTTATTATGTTGGCCCGAATCAATCAAGCCGGGGCCCGGACCACTTATTGCAAAAAAGGAGACACGGGCATTCCGCAAGAACGGGGAGGAAAAATGGAGCCAGGTTTCCAGTGGATGAATAAGAGTGAGGAAAGGGAGAAAGATTGAGCGTGCGAGGGAGGGCCCGGGATGGAGTGAGCCGGTAGGTGCGATGCCACGGATAAGAGAAGCAGCGCAGCACGGGCGGGAGAGGCCGATTTTTCTGATAAGACTGCAGAGAGCCGGAGGTAATAAATTGAGGTTCACAGGAGGGTTGGACAGCGAGTGTGGAAATGTGTGAAGGGAAGGACTTCTGAAAGCAGAGGGGTTTCAACCGACAAATGTTTTCCTCTGCGAGTTCAAATGTGGTGTTTTGAACGCAAGAAAGGTGTGGAGAGTTTGAACAAGAGGACGTTTCATCCATTGCCTGAAGACTGTGTGACTGAGTTTGTATGACATCAATAAGTGGATACACACAGCGTGTGTGAGTGTCCAATTCTGTAAATTGTTTTTGACCATTGCATCCTCATTCATAGAGACTGAGCACGCAATGGGGTTTTTATTGTTTGTCTGACTGGGTGTCTAGACGCTGCTGACAGAGACATCTAACCTGAGACCCATGAAGGGCAAATAGGGCTCACAAGCAAACAAACACACCCACCTGAGCCCACAAAAAAAGGTTTAAAGGACAGATT
Source organism: Opsariichthys bidens (assembly GCA_037194245.1). NCBI lineage: Eukaryota > Metazoa > Chordata > Actinopteri > Cypriniformes > Xenocyprididae > Opsariichthys > Opsariichthys bidens. Next base: position 2,603,601 of record CM074313.1, read on the forward strand.
TGATGGCATATCTTGTGAGCTCTAGTCATTACCGTCCTGTACAGTAAATCAGCATGTTCATTCTAGTGCTGGGATTTAATACAAACACACACACACACACACACACACACCCATGAACATGATTGCTATCAACTGCTGTGGATGTTCTGATATTTTTTCCAAAATATTGCTCAGACAGAAACGCTCCTTTTTTAGCAATCGAGCTTGCAAACTCACAATTTTGAGGAAAAAAAACAAATTGTGAGAAAAAGTTGCAGTGACCTTTTTTACAATTATAAAATGACTCACAAACAACTAACATGCAATGAACTAACAAAGCATGAAAACAGTCGTGGATCATCAGGTCATGACAGGACAGTTAAGTTGACCGTTGGGCAATTTTTTTAATAAATTCAGTCTTGTTCAGGACAGTACTAAATAAAAATAACAACATTTTTATGATCCCTCTTAAAAGTATAAATACTTTTCAGATGTAACTGTAATCTGATTACCACCCATTTAAAATGTAACTGTAATGAAATACAGTTACTCAAATTTTGTATTTTAAATACGAAACTAAGTTACTTGTATTTCGTTACTCCCCAACCCTGCTCATAGATTATGTGAAACTATCTAAGGTACCAAACATGCCATGCTACACATATTCTCTGGGTCCCAAAAGTGGAAGTATGTCTTATTCAGATGGCTCAGGAGCTCAGCACGCAACTGTCACTTCCTGTTTGCGTGTTCATTCTGTGCACACAATAGTGCTTCAGGGTTTAAACAAAGCCCCGTATTAGAATATAATCAAGGGATCCTATCTTCCTAGTTATCATGAGTCTACTGGAAATAATCTGCGAAATCTCTCCAGCTGTGCGTGAAACTAGATTGTGATCAAAACTAATAGGAGGCGTTGGGAAGCGCTGGTTTCAACGGCTCCTCCTTTATCGTCCTCCACCACATGCAGCCCAGCATGCAGATGAATTGGTCTCAGAATTGGTTGTTCTTCAGAAACCAATGGGGATTAGATGTCTCGGAACTCTGTAAAATTCTGTTATCAGCAATCAGTAGAAGGCATAACGAAAACTATGAGGGGCCCTGTAGCCCTGTTGAATAAATACAAGGCACTATAAAAGTTATATAAGCTCCAAATAAAAAAATAAATAAATAACAGAACAATGGGGTAATTTTATTTCTGAAGAAGGCATCAGCAGAGGTAACTCACTGAGCAGAAGTGTATTAAATTGTACACTGTTTTTAGTGTCATTTTTGCATGGGTTTTCCTTACTCTTAAAAGCTGAGATAACTTCTTTCATTTTGTCATTTCAAATACATTTATACATATCAAATGGACACAGAAAAACAAAGCAGCAGTAAAGAACTGCCCCTCTAACGCCATCTCTTTTTAAAACATAAAATTGCAAGTTACTCAGAAACCAAACAGTTGATGGCCCACATTGACATCCATGGTATTTTTTCCATAAAATCTTCAAAATCGTTTGTCCTCAGCAGAAGAAATAAATTCATACAGGTTTGGAACAGCTTGAGGGTGAGTAAATGATGACAGAACAGTGTTAATTTAGTTGATTGAATAACTTCCGTCTTTATTTTAATCAACAATATTTTTTCACAGATAAAAAACTGCTTTGAATGACATATACTATAACTAAATCAAAATTTGCTGTCAAAATTAACACTGTAACAAAATTATCATTTTTGGGTGAACTATTCCTAACATATCTGCTGCTTTTGTTTTGGTCTCTGTGAACAACTTTCCACAAGAAAGCTTGAAATGTCTACTTCGAAAACAACAATTCTCTGATTATGTAATCCATATGAAACCCAACTTCCAAGCAACTGCATCCTCAGCCCATGTCCTATTAGCCTGGTTTTCTTCTTTCTGTTTATGGACGTGACGTAATCACGCAAAGACATATGTCCTCAAATTGACGTTTCCCATGAAATCAGACCTGACGGCTCACATTGTAAGTCATTTTTTTAAGCTTACCATTGCGAATCAGGATTGAAAGATTGTACTTGTTCAATAACTTTGTTAAAAAACTGTTTCAGTTCAATCTACTAAAATCACTTTTACAGTGTAGATACAGTAACGGAACGTCTAAGCAACGGAAAGCCAAAGTTTAAAGGTGCTGTGAGTCATTTTGCTGTCAATATCGACATCTTTACATTCAATATACTGATCAAAAATATATTTTTCTTAGTTTGGTGAAGGTTGGAGCAGAGTATTTTGCTTTCTGTAACAGTGCAGAGATTTATAAATCAAGAAAGCTGCATAATATTATGTTTTTGTAAGAGGGTGCAGGAAGCAGACAGAAATAGTTTGATGAGATTGTTGAACGTTAACAGTCTACACCGAAACTAGGCTCTTGGATATCTCCCAGACGGTGTCTAGCCATTTAAGGCTATGACACAGTCCATGCTTAAGCGAAAGACACTTAAGCTCAGGCCTCGAATAACAGAAATGCTTGCCAAGTGACACTACAGAAGACACTGTGCAGATTGCAGTGTGAAAAACCATTAGGCAACCTGCACCTTTGGAGCTCATAGTGATGACGCAAAGTGCTGTAAGTCTTAGAAGATGGCTACTTATCAGGCTTTTGAACCAGTGCCCCTGAAACAAGAGACAAAAAACTTTCATCTTCCAGTAATCTCTACATTGAGCAATCATAAAGCTATGGTTTCAAATTATGCTAAAGCGTTGATTCCCAAATTGGAACTCCAGCCTAATGAGAGTTAGAAGACATGTAGATGTAATATTGTAGACATGTAGATGTAGATGACAAAATATTTCAAAGGTAACAGGGTTGGACAATGGACATAGGGGCTAATTAGTTAGGGAACAAATATTTGTAATTATTGATAAACAACTTTTTTCCATAAATGAAAGAAAAAAAAAAAGTACACTTGCATAACAGGGTTGAATGGTTGAGCTTGACAATTCATACATAAAATGTTAACATAACAATATTAGTAAAGTTTGAGAAAATAGAATGAGATTATTTACTGGTACAATGTCACTTCCTGCAAGACAGAATTTTAAAGCTGCAGTCCGTAAGTTTTGCCTCTTTGTCGCCATCTCTGTTTGAAACCTGCGATTGCAGTTATTTGCAGAATTATCATCTTTACATGGGTTGTGCATCGACATAGCTCCTCAGTGCGGATGAATCTAATGTTTGCTGTCAGTCACCACACCGGTGTGGATATACTTCGGTATCACAGATTTTAGTCTCTGAAGTATGACCAAAATATGAATTTTCACTGGAAAATGTCATCTGAACAAGTTACAAATCAGCCACTTTTGTTCTGACCTACTGAGAAAAACAAGAATTACAAAAAATTGCGCTTCCAATGGTGATTAAATCTATTGATCATATCAATTGAGGCTCATATCACATCAAACCGTGCAAATTGTTACTATTGTTCATTCATTCATTCATTCATTCATTCATTTTCTACCGCTTATCCGGGGCCGGGTCACGGGGGCAGCAGTCTGAGCAGAGATTCCCAGACTTCCCTCTCCCCAGACACTTCCTCCAGCTCTTCCGGGGGGACACCGAGGCGTTCCCAGGCCAGCCGAGAGACATAGTCTCTCCAGCGTGTCCTAGGTCTTCCCCGGGGCCTTCTCCCGGTGGGACATGCCCGGAACACCTCCCTAGGGAGGTGTCCGGGAGGCATCCGAAACAGATGCCCGAGCCACCTCAGCTGACTCCTCTCGATGTGAAGGAGCAACGGATCTACTTTGAGCTCCTCTCGAGTGACCGAGCTCCTCACTCTATCTCTAAGGGAGCGCCCTGCCACCCTGCGGAGAAAGCTCATTTCGGCCGCCTGTATCCGGGATCTCATTCTCTCGGTCATGACCCAAAGCTCATGACCATAGGTGAGAGTAGGAACGTAGATTGACCGGTAAATCGAGAGCTTCGCCTTGAAGCTCAGCTCCTTCTTCACCACGACAGACCGGTACATCGACCGCATTACTGCAGAAGCTGCACCGACCCGTCTGTCAACCTAACGCTCCTTCCTTCCCTCACTCGCAAACAAAACCCCAAGATACTTGAACTCCTCCACTTGAGGCAGGAGCTCTCCACCAACCGTGAAGAGGACAAGCCATCCTTTTCCGACTGAGAACCATGGTCTTAGAGGTGCTCCTCCAGTGAACTGCCACCTTATCGTGGTGGAGGGGTTTGAGTGCCCGAATGATCCTAAGAGCTATGTTGTCGGGGGCTAGGGGGTAGGGTTTCCCAAGGCAAACAGGTCCTAGGTGATGGGCCAGACAAAGAGCAGTTCAAAACACCTCATGGATTTAATAAAAACAAAGGCCGTTATGGCGCAACCGGGGCCCCACCCTGGAGCCAGGCCTGGGGTTGGGGCTCGTAGGCGAGCACCTGGTGGCCGGGTCTTTCCCCACGGGGCCCGGCCGGGCTCAGCCCGAATGAGCGACGTGGGGCCGACCTCCCGTGGGCCCACCCCCTGTGGGAGGGACCAAATGGGGCCGGTGCATTGTGGATTGGGCAGCAGCCGAAGGCAGGGGCCTCGGCAACCCAATCCCCGGACACGGAATCTGGCTACTATTGTTATTTTGTTTTAAAATTGTTAATATTAACACCATCAGCATTACGTGACTATGTGTAGTTAGTGTGTATTAGCGTTACCTGTAGATTTCAATTTCTGTACAGTCTAATCTCTAACGTTAATTTGTCAAATCCACCAACAAAATAAGTTTAATTATTCCAGCTGCTGTAAGAAAAGGCTATGATCCGCCACCTGCTGCATCCTCACATGCCATATTAATGGCCTACTAGCTGGGACTCATTCTTTATGTAAAGAGACGTGACTCATGACGCAAATACAAACGACGGCATGCTCGAAATTTCCAGCTGAAACCTACAAGTACCATTCTTATTAGAAAATGTTATTACAAGCTTACCGCTGTGAATTGGGCTAAGCTAAGGAGATATTTTTGAACATTGGCTGGTTATGCACTTGCTGTAAAAAATTGAATTGGATAATTTTTTTGCAGCTTTAAGAAATAATAACCTTTTTGTGTAAAAAGATATTGGCTGCATCAACAGGGCTGCACTCAAAATGTTTTTTTATTTCATTGAATTTCAAATATGAAGTAAAAATTGATAAAACCTTACAATTTGATTCAAAATAATGACATTGTTTAATGATTTTAATTACTGGTTACACTCGAAAAGGACAAGACTTTTGAGGTATGACAGACCAATAAGAAGATACAGATGGATGATTTTATTTAAAACAACAATAAAACATGGTAGTTGGGCCAAAAATGCACAAAATGCAATTAAAAAGTCCTGGGACCAAAGTGTGCTTATTTTGGTGCCCTCAGTTTTTGGCCATCAGTCTGCAAGAACTCTCATGGCTAGTCTATTTGACTGACTCCAAGAGTGTCTAATGTAAGCTGTTTATTCCGATTTGCTCATTGTTTACCTTGAGAAAGTTGTGTTTTCATGGTCAGATGATCTCACAAAAGTCATGGGTGTGCGTCAAAAGGATCAAGTTCACATAACCATTTCTCTTCATCTAAAGAGCTTTGTGAGCGATAACTCAACATGGCACTCTAATTTCTATAAAAATACATCTCTGTAGGTTTCAAGAGGCGAGAGATGTTAAAGGAAGCAGTACACGGCATGTATGCAGGAATATTTATTTTATTGTTAAGTCAGACTTGACGTTGCGAGACTCTAATTCGTGATGGTTATTTGCATGTACTCAATGGTGTAGAGTGAAGCTGAAAAGTATTGATTTAATAACTTGCAGGGCTGTAGTGGCAGTTGCTTTGGCTGTGCAAGCACTGAGAGATGACAATTTTATGCATCATCAAAGGTAATGAAGGATCTGGATCCTTCCTTCAGGGAAGAGACTTTTGATTAGGCCATAATTCCAGATTATCCTTTTGAACTGGATAAAAATGAGGGAAAGCTGAAGAGCCTATCTTTTTGAAAATGCTTTAAGGGGAGGAAAATGAGGTCATTAGAGAGTGAAAAGTCATAAACAGTGCCCTGAGAGTCATATGGAGGACATTTTGGCAATTACTGAGGTCAGTCCTCTGAGCGGCCATTTAGCATGTAAACTTTAATTTATGAGTTGTGGGGCGGCACAACAGGGGGGCATTCTCAAATGTTTTATTAGCAAACATATTATTGTATCTTAACAGTATTGCATTTTTCAAGTTGGAAACTGATCCTCAGCATTGGTCTTGTTTTCATAAAATTTAACGTAAATGTCTTGTTGGAGTCTTGAGGCAATAATATACGACCAACGAGATTTGAAAAACAGGATACATGCTTCTCGAGGTTTTGAGCCATGCACCGTTTGATTATTGATCCAAGGGGTTTCAAATGGAACTTCAATAACAATTTTAAATTTAATTGGTTTATCAGTATTTTTCCAGGTCCCCAGATATCCTCGTTCTGGATGGGATTGATGGATAGATTCATTATTCCTCAAAATGAATAAAAACAGTGAAATGCAATCTCAGAATTTCACACAACCCATAACTAACCACACTTTATTAATCAATGTCTTTGCTATGTCAATGTCTTTGATATGTCTTGAGACTATGTCTCTTGGCTGGCCTGGGAACGCCTCGGTGTTAAACGAAATAGTAAATTGCATTAGTAAAACGTTTTAGTAAATTGTGCGCAAGATTTAGTAAATCGATGGAACGAATTAGGAAATTGTGCACACAAATGAATTTTTTTCCTTGCATGTCATGTGCGGGGCTCCGTATACTTAACATTTGCCAAAAATAAACCTTTTTTTTTGTTGTTGTTATCAAAAACAGCAAGCCCAGCCCAGCACAGGTGAGAAATTATCGAAAAAGTAACGTACCTCATTACTTTTCATAAAAAGTAACTAGGTAGAGAAATGCACCATTGTAATTCATAACTTTTAAAAGTAACTTTCCCCAACACTGGCTTTCATTGTCATTATGCATTTCACTCACATTCTTCTTACAGTTGACCGGAGCAGCACAAATTCCAACACATCCGACGTCCAATCAGCCCCTGGTCACATGGGACAATAGAGGGAGACTGAGCAGTAAATCTGAAATGCAGCTGGTTTAATGAGCCTTGGCCGACAATGAGAATCCTGATTACATACGGTTATGAGTGTGTGTGAACGCCTACCTTATACCCACCTAACCTTTGAGCCCTATTTATGGAGAGGTCCACTTGTAAATCTATTACTCTAATCAGCTATTTGCAGTTTTTTATGGTAAATCGTTGACAGATGCGATCGATCATTCAACTTTTGGTGCAATATAGGCCAGTTGTATGTATTTAGAAAGATAATTCTGATACCACAGAACTCAGCTTAACGTGTTCTTCTGTATTTTTAGTTCCTAGAGGTGTCAGCTGACTTTTGTTGCTTATAATAGTTATTCTTTATAATCTGTTGGACATATAAGATGCTATAAAATATATTTTCATATTTTGAAACATTTGTGTATGAGGTAAAGCCTATGAAATGGAGACCTGCAAAGGCTCTGAAAAACAAGTCAGTGGAATTTATTGTCTTACTGATGGCCTGCAGTTATTCCAGCAAAGCCACTTGTGAAAAACATTAACAGACTCAAAAGAATTCTGGTTTGAAAATGATATAGTAAAACCAAATGTAGGCGTAACTTTAGGTTTCCATCAGGTGAAAGCTTAAAAAGAAGAAGAAAAAGAAACCAAAAGAAATGAATTGAATAATCTTGACAAATGTGTTGTGATTGCTGAAGATGCTTATTACATCCTCAGATTAAAGAAAGGTTAATTGTGACTCCTAATCTCAAAACCAAGGCTTCATATCTCATAATTGTGACTTTATATCTCAATTTTTTGTAATAGTTATACATCACAGCTGTAACTTTTGTGTAATTGTGACTTTATCTCAAAATATCTCATAACTGTGACTTTATTTCCTGTAATTGTGACTTCCCATCTTTTTATATCTCACAGTTACAACCTTTTTGTTGTATTTTATATCTCAAAATCCGAGCTTAAATGTTTACTTTTAAAAAAAATATATATATATATATATTCTTTATTTACTCTGAAATGGAAACAGGCGTCCATAAGATGAACACTCCAGTAATATCAGTGACCTAGAAAATGCAGTTTACTTCTGCATCGTTGCTGCCATGTTGAAAACACTCGACATCCCTCCCAATTGTAGCACGGTTTTGGTTGAATGATGTGTGATAAATATGTCAATGAGTAATATTTATACAGTGGCAATGGCAACCAAAACCTCCTGTGATGCTGCTTCCACTCTCACAAATCACTTGTGGCTTCATCACGTCTGGTTAAGATATGGCATTAGAAACAAATTTAATCTCAGAATATTCCAAATTATGTTTTAGAAGACAACACTTTCAAATGAGGAATTAAACAGAACAGTGATTTCCCAGATGTGACGCTTCAAAATCATCCAATTCCTCAAAATGACCTGCTAAACATTCATGGCTCCTTTTTTTTTTTCTTCAGAGATTCTCTTCGCTGTTATTGTAGCTTAGGAAAATGTGGAATCTGACCCCATTTCCTCCCATTTTTTCCAGCTGTGTATGTTTCTTTTCTATTTCTCCCCCCCCCCCCCCCCCCTCATTTTCTTTTTTCAAGATTGCAACATCTGGTGAGGCTTTCTCACAGTAATCTCTGGAGCTAACAGCCCTGTTCTGCATCATAATAGAGCTCAGAACTCTTTATACACAGTTCCTCTACCGTTCACACACGCAAACACTGCTCTGACAGGCACACCAGAAACACGTGGCTCTGGTTCCTGCAATGAGGTAATGCCTCTTGGCAAGGGTGAAACCAGAGCTGACCGTACTGAATGGTGAAGACAATCTGTTCAGTGTAAACCTCTCAGGTAAAAATCACTAAAGCAATACAATAGAAAAGAAGGAAAAGTAATCATCTTTGTTTTTGTTGCATGCATTCTGACTTTGACGTAACCCAGATACCGCAATACCTCACACATCAGCCCACATCGATAAAAGCTCCAATCTTTCCCGACCAGATGTTTACTCCAGATGCCAGACCATCGTTTTGCAAGTGCCGCATTGTATTTTACTTGGCCTCGGTGTCGTGTGAAGTGCCACGACAAATGCGAGTCCCTGGCGCCGTGCCGCATTTAATTGGGGTGAGTTAGTGTTTGGCAACAATCTGTTTCAATTGGCTTTCAGAAAGCTTTTCTCGCGCTAATGTCGTTTTTGAGTTCTCGCACGTTTATGGGCCGCATCTGGCCAACTCGGATCCTTGGATGCACCGCGTGATCTATGTGCGTACGACCGTATTTGGACCAAGTTATGACAAGCTGGGTCAGGGCGTAAATATTAGGACAGGCTTGTAATGTATGACGGACAGAAATCCCCACCCTTGAGCGAGTGGAGGCCCCACGAGAAAGAATTAGAGATAGAAAAACTATCAAGGAAGATTTAGACCTCTTATCGACCAAAGGTCATTTCCTGCAGTGCCTTTTATGCGTCTGGGGTTCCAGTGAACTGGCTCTTGTTAACATGTCATGTTTTTTTTTTTTCAACCAAAAGTTTCAAACCATTTTAGACATTCGGAAAGCCGTCATCACTGAAAACTTTGAGAAGTGGAAGACACAGGTGGTGAAGTGTTTCTGCAAACTGTACATATAACAACCTTTTAAAAGACATATTTAGCTACATTCACATATAAAGCCTCGAAACTCGAGATTTCCCAATGCACACCCCTGGTATGCTTGAACAAATGTTTAGCTTGTCATTACACCTCGGTTATACAAAGTTCACTGAGAAAATCATACAGCAAGAACGTCAATGGACCACCGAGGCAGAGAAACCCACAATCACTGTACCTGAGAGCCGCTTCTCACGTGCACTCTTCCAAAATATATCCCAAGCCTTGTTAGTGGAATCCTTCACGTGCTCGCTGAAAGACCTCCTGAGTGGGGTTTTCACGGTGTGTGCCATATCCATACACTTTCCAAGCTTTCCAGTCACTTTTCACTCCATCTCAGCTCCGTGAAACCTCTGAGTCCAGCGGGGAGCCTGGAGAGAAGGAGGATTCTTCTTACTAGCTTGACACTTGATGCAAAAAGTCTGCATGTAGTTTGCAGACACCCTCTAAAATGAGATTGTGTAAGAGAGAGAGAGAGAGAGAGAGAGAGAGAGAGAGAGAGAAAGAAAGTGGAAGAGTGAAAAGGAAGGGGAAGAAAACTTCTATTCCTCCCAAGTTAAGGGTCAGAGGAGCCTGAAAAGGAAATAGCATCTACTTCGGGTTAAGCGTCACCACCCCTCCTCATCTCCCTTGCCTTTAAGACAAAGTCAGTCGTGCATCTGGATGGTCACCAGTCGTACACAGTCATTTCCAAGAAGGACACTAAGATAAATATTACGTTTGGACGTCTCTTTTGCTGAAGGGAGAGGAACTATGCAATGACTTTTTCTTTATCTTTGCTTTTTTTCCCCCAGTCATTTTGGCTTTACCATAACTTCCCGTTTCAAAGGAGAACTTCTCTGTTTTCAATATTACGTACTGTCAGCCCTTTTGAGGCTGACTCTTTGATTCCAAACAAGCAATTTGGTTTTCAGTAAACAGATCTGTCCATTAGCTTGTCACAGTGTTCTCGTTAACTTGTATTTATTGAATGGTCGAAGTTCTCATCGTGCTTACAATGGATGATATTTAGAATTACACAAGAGTTAAAAGAGTGAATTTTCTTGCTGTACTTTTGTAGTGCTGATCAGGGGATTCATTCCTCTTATGCGTCTTCCAAATTGGAACACTAATTCGCAATGGGTTCTGGCTTTCACAGTGTCATTTATTTAATTCATATTTTTCTTTGTTGTACAGTGATAATATTTAAATATCCATAAATTAAGATGTTGTTTTTGTGAGCAAAATTCCATAAGATATGTAGTTTATTTTCTTGTTTGAAGCACAAGACTTTAAAATGTGAGAAAAATAAACTTTAAACATTTATTCAGGTTATCTGAAAACAATCTTATTATATATTTCATTTTGCGTCCCATTAAAATGTTTTGAGTAATACCGATTAAGAAAATGATTTATTGCAGTGATTCAATTCACGAGTAAACACATTATTTGAAGAGACTTCTGCATTTTGTTCTGTAAAAAAAATGACAGTCACACTTCAAACATGGCGTTTGTGTGCTTTAAAAATGCTGCTAACAAGTTACTTTTACATATATGAGAGGATATATATTTATATACTTTTAGTGTTATGATTTGTAATTGTTTAAAGTCAGTTGTCTTTTATTAATGTGGATGATGTGGAAATATGTACATCCATTCAAAAGTTCTGTCATGAAACTCTAGACGGTGTGATATACTGATTTGTCCAAAAAAAAAAAAAAATCTGCTTGCAACCAAATCTTGTCTATAAGCCACAGCTGATTCCCGCTGCATCAGTAGCCAATGAGCTTGCTGCTCAACATTCAAATACTCGTCAATTGATTGCAGTACACAGTAAAAACTCCAGAGTTAAATCAACTCTGCTCAGATAACATTTGGTCCCTCTCTAAATAGAGTTAAAGTAACACTCTTCAGAGATTGAACGTCTTTTATCTTCAGTTGATTTCATCGAAGACTGTGGCTGAAGTCAGTTGTAGTTCTTGTGTTTCTCTTTTCTTCAGTGATTCTGCTTGTTAACAGCAGGTGTTCATCATTAATGTTCAATCATCACTTAATTAATTGCTTAATTTTCTCATTAACTTGAGCTCTGCTTCAGTGTTACTTTAACACTATTTAGAGAGGGACCAAATGTTATCTGAGCAGAGTTGATTTAACTCTGGGGTTTTTATTGTGTAGCAGTTTGCAGCGCACTTTCCGAAATCCTCAAAAACCCTTCTCCCTCCCCAGCTCCACCTCTATAGATCTACTATGGGATGATTCCTTTATGCTTGTACAGCAGCAGCATGTCACGTATGTATTGGCAGTGGTAAGTTCCATATATGCTTTGCAGCAGCGGCGAAGCAGATCTGTTCCACCAAGACCAAATACATTAACATTGCCATATTCATTACCATGCCAAACTCTCTGAGAGTTGTCATTCCATTCTAACCCATTCTAAAAACCCATTCAAAACTCCTCAGGGAACCCATTGCTCAAAATTGCTAATTAGTTTCCGGGTCTTAGGTACACAAAATGAGCAGCTCTACTACAGTACTTCCTGTTGCCAGAGCAAACCGCACATGAACACATAAACTGGAATGACCCGGGCAGATTCTTCCTGCCCTAGAGAATATGTAGAGCTCCTGGCAGTCCGGATCATGGCATGTCACTGGCACAGATGCTGTGCTGCCATATGTCTGACATAATTCAATTCTGTGTTAACATACTAAATACCCAGCATGAGCTACGGATTCTGCCATCTTTGTTTATTTTTTGCTGTCGTTCCCTACCCATCTGCCTTTTTAATCTTTGAACTGTAACTTAAAAATGCAAGGCCTTGTCATGAAAATTATCAGTTGGACTTGTCAGATGGCTAAAAAGACATCCTGCCGCCCCTTCTTTGAACTTCTCCCTACACGTGGAACGGCAGAAGACTATTACTGTTAGCAGAAACTGTGGACAGATTGCAAACGGTGGAGCTTGTTGAAACTAGAAATGCGCATTCATCTCACCAGTGAAATATAATTAGCAATGTCTCATTGTCAGCTTTGTTCCTCACGACTAAACATGAAGTTCTGCATGAATGTTTTTGGGATGAAACTGCAGTTCATGATTCTTTCATAGAGGAAACTGTTAGGTTTCTTTCTATGAAAGATGCATGAACTGGTATCGTCGATTGACACACAAAAATCCGCTTGTGAATATTTCGGTCCTGTGGAATTCCATGCCTGTAAAATAGTGTGTTATGAGCATCTGGTTCAGATTTGTGACGCTTTTGTGTTTTTCCTTAAAAGTTTCTGTTTGCTTTACATGAATTTTTGTTGGTTTCAATATCACATTAAAGATGGAAAAAAGCTTCTAGGGTTAATTCTATTTTAAAAAAGAAAAACACCCTGCAAATTTAACAGGGGTGTGTAGACTATTCATTTTATATGTAATATAATAAAATATTATTAATACATAACTATTTTATTTTGAATTAGTTTATATATATATATATGTAAATATGTAAACTAATATATATATATAATATGTAAACTAATCTATATATATATATATATATATATATATATATAAAATATGTAAACTAATATATATATATATATATATATATAATATGTAAACTAATATATATATATATATATATATATATATATATCTAATATGTAAACTAATATATATATGTAAACTAGTATATATATTCATACATTTCATATTTTAATATAAATTATTTGTTTAGCCAAAAATATAGTGTATTGTCATGAAATTGTCATGAAATCTATTCATTGCACTACATTGTTGCCTGACACACAAAAACCCACTGAATATTTGGGATTATTAGGGTCCTGTGGAATTCTCTGGACGCCTGTAAATGATTGCGTTACAGTCATCTGGTTCCCATTAGCAACACCGTTTTTGCCCACTAGGAATCTGATTGCCAAGCGACAATGAAAATGCCTCATTGTATATTTTCTTTATGCGGTGAAATCACTCTATTGTGTCGTACAGCAGTTTGTTCAGAGCAAAGATTATGCTCACAGGACAGGTGTTACGGGAGAACGCTCATTATTTTCAACCCTGAAAAGTATGTTAAGTAACAGAGGCTAATATAATTAAGAGCGTCTTTCTCTGGCACAAATGCTAAATTGCATTAATTATTTAGAGTCTTATACGGTTATCTTTGCACTGATAAAGATTTATTCAAGCAGTATGTGTCCTTACATGCAAAACAGATGGCATGGTGGACCTTGGGGTTTGCGGATGGTGGTAGTAATGATGTGGAAAAGGAAATCCATGCATTCATTAAAACCAAACTTCATTTGCCCTCACTTGGAGCACAAAATCAATTAAACAAGACCACATGATCTTTCTCAACACCCATTGATTGTTTCTGTATAGTCCAAACCGGCTCTGAATTCCTGTAGCACTTGTGGATTCATTGGATAGAATGGGATTTATGATAAATGTGTATAATTGAAACGACATAGTTTGTCATGTAGAGTTCTGGTGTAAAAAGCAGCGATTTGATTGGTGGGTCCAGCGGGTCAACAGCAAATTGCACACGAATCACAGATCGTTCCCGTTCGGGGAGCTATAGCCGCAAAGCAGAAATTCTTCATTTGTAAGTGGCACATATGCCATACTAGTCATCATTTCGGCACCATAATATGCATGTGTGTGTGTGTGTGTGTGTGTGTGAACAAACCCTCTTACAGTATGGCTCACTCAGCTGCATTCCCTTAGGATTTAATTGTTCATCCTCGCTGGCATATCTTTTCCCAGCAAGAAGTCTCTCCCTCAGCTCTCTGCTTGCTCTGGAATAAAACATGATTAAATGTGCCGTTTTCTCCTTCCCTCTCACATTTATCTCTTCCACACCATCGTCCTGGAGTGAGTGAAAGCACTTTGAGACTTTTAAATGGGACTTCAGTGATCACTTTACATTGCAGTAATAAATACACTTCATTGTATAGCGATTACAAACCCCAGCTGAACAGTGTTGTTAAGCAAACTAAAGTCACGTGTTTCAGGATTAAGGATAAGGCTTTGCGTTAAATCTCTTGTTACGTGCAGTGTTGGGCTTGTTACTCCAAAAAAATTATTACTCATTACTCCTTTCAAAAGTAATATCAATTCGTTAAATTACTTTTACGTTGCAGCCCACGGGATTCTTAATTGCATATTTTCTCCTCAAATTCCTGACTTTGCATGTTTTTAGAAAGAATCATAATTTCTGTTCATTTTCCACCGTGATCTTCCTCGCTGCGTCCGAATATGCCTACAATGTCTGAGCTGTGTAGTATGTCTGCATACATAGTTTTTCCTTACTGTTTTCTGAATAATATCCGGATAACCTACTTCTTCCGGCGAGAATCTGAAATGTGGATTCAATGGACACTTTATCCCATGAGGCCACGGGGGAGGATTTGTGAATGGAATTAAAGCGACCCAACACCACATGACAGTGACAACGCGGTGGGTGTAGTGCATCCAAATTTCATTCATACTACACATTCATATTGTATAAAACAGCTACTTTTAAATGGTCACGAAAGTAACTTTCATACTGTAGTACTGTATAGTATGCGATTTCAGGCGTAGTTACTGTCTTTTCACTTCCGCGGTCGCCAGGGGCGGTCTGGCCATCGGGAGCACCGGGACATTTTCCCGGTGGCCTGATGGTCATTCTGGCCTGCCGGCTGCCGCTGTGCTGTCGATCAGACTGACGTGCAATGGGCTGGTATGCAACTGCGATTTAATTGACGCACTTATGAATCTACGAATCAGGCGATCGCGGAGTGAAAACGACACCACCACATGACCAACATCAGCGAAGCTCTGCCTGATTGGCTTTATCCAGAGGCAGGCTTTATCTTGGAAAATAGTGCAAAAAATGGCGCGTAAGCGCAAAGGAGGAGCAGAGAGGGAACGCATAAAAAGGAGAAAAGCCCTGGACACAGACAAAATCCCAGCCATGTTCGCCGGTAAGGGAACAGGTCGGTCAGAATTACATTTACATAATATTTACTAGGGGTGGAAAAACAATCGATCCGTTCGGTTCTCCACGCGCTCGGACGGTCCGCTGTTCAACTTAAATGTGACAAAGCATCTGTAATATGGTTTACTATAAATAAGACGTAAAACAATCAGGGTTCCGTTAATATGTGTTTCTGTTGATGGATGAACATTCTGGGTTCCCAGACTTTAAAACAACAGCGATGAAAAAAAAAAAAAAATCGAACCGTGAAAAAGTTGAACTGTTCCACCCCTAATATTTACTTTTGACATTTGGCAGATGGACGCTTTCATCCGAAGCAACTTACAATAGATAAAATCTATTCTTTATAAAAAAAATAATACAAATATATATAATGATAGAAGTTTTAAAAGCGCATCTTAATGACAAACTAGCACATTGTTTTATATACTGTATGGGGATACATAGAGCATTGGAAATATATAAAATATAAATATTTTAACATGTGAATATGTATCTTTTATTATCCCTTCTTAAAATGTGTAAGCCAATTTTATATTTGTCTTTGGTGTGGTAGTATAGATGGTCTATTCCTAGTGAGTTTTTGAGGGTTTATTTATTTATCAACTAACAGGGTGACCCTATAAGTTTAGCAGGCTGGTGGACACATGAATTTGGTGGTGGTGACTGCAGCAGCAGAGGTGGCCTGGGGTGGAGTCAAATTCCCGGCCTGATTTACTGTCCCGGTCCGCCACTGGCGATCGCTGTTATGACTATAAGATCATTCGCATCACATAAGTCACTCATATTACGTGATCATAATAATCTCTTCCATGACGAAGTTCCATACATCCGTGTTCCGAACATACCCCGACGAACAGCATGTGATTTGGGTTATTTTTATAAGAATAAAAGATGTTTACATGAGAAGTGCTAAGCAGGTGTAGTGATAAGCATATTCTAAAATGCTACAAACAAAGTTTTTTTGGGCTCATTCAACCTGATCTCAGACAGCAATTTGCACGTATTTCACGAGTTGCCAAATTCGTATGAATTCATACCCCTAACCCCACCCCTAAACCTACCCGCCACTGGGGTTTAGTCAAATCATATGAATTGACCCTTCGCCAGCAGTTTGATTGACAGGCGATCTAACCAATCTTAACCCTGAATTCTTCATGAATTGGCAAATAACTCAGGAAGTGCTCACAATACAAGTTTCATAGGAGCAAGTTTTCACGTTTGACGGTTCTTGCATATACAGCCTCCCTTCTCAAAGGAGCAGTAAAATTGCTCCAAGGGAATAGGCTCGGGACAACAACACGGGACGAACGACGCAGCCACCAACATAGTCATCCAGAGCGAAGACATAGGTGCTACCTCTTTTGACATTAAAACTGTTCCCTTCCTCTCTCGCCTGTATTCAGGTTTCAGGTTTGGATCCACAGGAAACGAATGGAATGAAAGGTAAGGCTGTTTTTGGGTGGAATACGAACAGCCTGGAACACAACAGAAACTGCGGCTCTTTGACTCTGACATTTTTCGTATCTGCCGCTACGACAACAGGAAGTTCGAATACACTTCAGTGACGTATTTCCGTTCGAATAATGTGGAAGTGAGTAAAAGGTCTATGAACTAGTATGAAGAGATGGTTGGTTCACTGTTCACTGATCTGTTATGACACATTAAAGAGCCACTATATATTTATTGCTTAAACGTCTTTAAAAAAGTGTTTCATATCAAAAGTAAACTGCTCTGTCTCGTCTTTCGAAGCGTTGTCAGTGTCCTCTTTGCTTGAGAGCGCATGGCTTGTCGGACAAAGCAACAGTAACTAAAGGGGGCGTCTTTGCGAAGGGTCAATTCATACGAGTGACATTGTACAAATTTAAATGAATTAGCCACCTCGTAAAATACGTACGAATTAGTTGTGAGATAGCGTTGCTTCATTGTATAACTAAAATCCTCTCTAGATTGCACTTGGAAGTTATTAAAAAAACACTCTGTGATTTACAGGGAGTTTTGAGTAAAAGCATAGCATATAAATTGTCAGTTGTAGCTTGTTGGGATGCCCTCTTAAGTGAAAGTCGTGACGTATTGTCAAGTATGGTGACCCATACTCAAAATTGGTGCTCTGCATTTAACCCATCCCAAGTGCACACACACAGCAGTGAGTAGTGAACACACACACACAGAGCAGTGGGCCCATTGCTACAGCGCCCGGGGAGCAATTGGGGGTTAGGTGTCTTGCTCAAGGGCACTTTAGTTGTGGTATCAAAGGTGGAGAGAGTGTTGTTTATTCACAATCCCCACCTTCAATTCCTGCCGGCATGGGAATCGAACCAGCAACCTTCACGTTACAAGCCCAACTCCCTCACCATTAGGCCACGACTACCCTTAATAGTCATCTAAAGGTTAGTTAACTAGAAGAGGCTTGGTCGACCAAGAGTTTATTAGCCAGTTAGTCGCAGAAAAAAAAAACTTCACAGGAAGTGGCGAAGTCATGCAGTCCGTGAGGGACAGATGGTTAACGGCGGGTCATTGTCGTAATTACAGTATTCCGGGCAAGAAATCGACCTCAAATATGAATATGAAACTCAGCACACAGGCTACTTGCTTCACAGATACGAGAATGATATCTATAGAACGCTTGAATGTCAACTTTTAAACGAAACAAAACTATCGGATTATTATGTAATCCCTATGAACGGTGCAATTCTCTGTGCAATTGTTTTGTGAAATACAATGTACTCAAGTAAAAGTACGCAATTTCTTAAAAATAAACTAAAAACTACTTAATTACAACAATTTGAAATTTGTTACTTCACAATCCTGCAAGAGGGTCCGACGTGTCTGGGAAACGATGTCTTTTTGCAGCAGTCCTTGTTAAAAACACTTTCAACCTTCCTATCAATGTCATTTAAAGTCGGCCCTCGGTTAAATGAAAAAGTGCAAGGAAGAAAACAAATGCGGAGCAAGAAAAACAACAGTCGACCCGCACTGTCACAAACCCTAAAGCTGTATTGATCTCATCGAATATAAGCACTGGTATGTCTGAGCTTCTAGGTTGCGTCCTCCAAAACCGCTCAATTAATTCCCATCTCGGCGCACTGTTGAGTTGGGGTTAGTATAAGCTGCAAAACTGACAGAGTAGAGAAGCCACTCGTCAAAGGTAGATCCTGCTAACTTTATTGTAAGTCCAAAGAACTCCTCAATGTAGTAAACTGTCTGGACTGGACCAAGGCTTGAAAGTCCCAGTCAGAATTCGTCTTGAGTTTTGTTGAGGCACTGCTCTCAAGACACGCACATCACCAAGAGTTTAGTGTCTGGTACAAAAGAATCACATTCTTATTTCACAAGAGGCCATAACCAGACGGATATATAGCAGTGCCTAGGATATTCTTGTTTTATTATTCATGAAGGTGGATGTGTAAAGAAGAAAAGCCAGCTGGAGACATAGACAATGATGCATTGATCAAATAATGGCTCAAGTTACCTTGAGCATTCCTGTAGCTCAAACAGTAGCATGTGCCTCTAGTAACACCAAGGTCATGGCTCTGATTCCACGACTGATTCAATGTAAGCTTGCCATATATAAACGTACCTAAGGAAATAAGATTCCCTTGTGAATGACCCCCTACTAAACTATTTATTAAATCTGATCCTTTTAATGTAATATTCCCATACAGATTTTATATATTTGATAAAACATTATCTTGAGTATGAAAGGAAATATATAAATGTATATATTAAATAATTGCACCTTTCTCTGAACTTTTCCTAGCGCCCCATTGAAGCCTCTTGGTGGTTTCCAGGCCCTGGTTTAAAAACCCTTGGTACTTTAAAATAACTCAATTCAATTATGGACAGTGGTTCCACTGTGGTTTTTATTAACATTAGAGGTTTATTTTTAATCTATGCAAAATCCTTGTGTTGTGACAACACAACTGATTAAGGAAGAATCTATGTAAAAGAGATATGTCCAACCAACTCAATTCAATTATGGACAGTGGTTCCACATGATTGATACAAGAATAACCCATTAGATCCAGACATGTTTAACTGACTAGAATCAATGGTGTTGCTATAGCTTGAATGAGTAGTTTTCATTAAATTTGGAATTTTTAATTAATCCTATAATTGTTTGGTATTGTGATTTGTATAACTTTTGTGATGTAATGCTCTTTGTTTGCCGTCCAGTGATCACTTAATTATTAGTGTGATTAGAATAGTAGTTAGCGTGCCCTCAACCCAAGCACATGCTCAACACTTCACCACAATGGTAACCCCAAAACTATTAACATAACAGAAACTTTTAAATATCAACATAATAGAACAGTAAACATTAAAAAATCTCTCAAGTTTCTCATCTTGCTAAAAACGGTTTAAATGAACACTTTATTTCAACATTTACTCTCCCAGTTCAGCCGATTTGCAAAGCATGATGGGAAGTGAAAGTCCTGTTTGATTGAATTTACTAGAGTGAAACATGTTGTTTTAAAATGAAAACATTAAGTTAAGTCAAAAAGTAATCATTTCAAGTCAATTTAACATGAAGCAATCACGTTTGAACCTGAAACCTAATACAATGGTGTTGAATCAAAATAAGTTGTTTAAATAAAGTGAACAGCATCGAAAAATCATTTATTTGAGTGTAAGATACCTTTACTAAGAAAGTTTGAAGTCTCCACCTAATACTAACAGTGAGTTTTCTAAGGTCAAATGAAACTTGAGCTCATCTATACAGTCTAGTAACGCTATCAAAACCTGTTAACCAAAAGTCAAAGCGTTAAATGTAGCATGAAAGTGTAATGGAAGAGTCTCGGGTGGTTTGATTGAAAAAGTCCAATGTAATGACAAAGAACAAATTCTCAGACTTCAGTACAGCATATATTTGAGATTTTATGAGAAAGCCCATTTGTGGCTTAATAGTATACTGTAGCAGCCAAAATGAAGCTAAGAGGTTATTAGTTTTCTAATAACTGAAGTTTTGGTGATAACTTCCACTGAAAAGGCTCTTACTTTTTCAATAATGACCCCACTTGACCTTTATGCATGTGATAATATATACTGATCTCCATTAAAAAGCAGTTAAGTGCAGATGTAATTTCAATGGCAAATGAGAAACCTTTTAGATTGTTTTAGTCCAATGAAAATTCATGTTTAAAATTGACCGTTTTCATTTGTAAAAGCACATGAACAATGTTTAGCATGCAACTAATATAATATATTTGTGAAAACCATACTGCATAACTTAAAGTATCATCAAGTCTATGCATTTTACTTAATAATAATAACAGTAATACAGGCACATATTTGTTAAGGGGATAGTTCACCCCCAAAAATTGAATATTCTGTTATCATTTACTCACTCTCAAGTCGTTCCAAACCTGCGAGAATTTCTTTCTTCTGCTGAACACAAAAGATATTTTGAAGAATATGAGGAACCAAACAGTTGATTGACTTCCAAAGTATGGGGAGAGAAAATGTAAGTCAGTGGGGCTCATCATACCGACATTCTTCAAAAAATCCTCTCTTGTGTTCAGCCGAAGAAATAAATTCATACAGGTTTAGAATCATTTGAGGGTGAGTAAATGATGAAAGAATTGTCCTTTTTGGGTGAACTACACCTTTAATATAATCTGTCATTTGGCTATAATTAAACATCGCTTTGAAATGTTATAGGCTGGTTGTCCCGGTTGGCCAGAGTGACTTTAAAAAAGTAAGTGCTTAACACACTTTTTCATCCCATATTTCATAATATTTGGTTGGTTTCATTTTTGTTCTTTTGATTATTTTTCTCATGCCAATTTTTTGAAGTGGCACTGCCTCCTCGGAGAAAACACCCCTGCTGCAGACTGGACAAAATGAAATAACATTTCTTCACCCATGATTAATCTAGACAGTTCCTCAATACAAGTGAAATTTACTGTATCATCAAGTTTCTCAGAAATAGCTCTGTCAGCAATCATTATTTGAATGATTTGTCCCTGAAAACAAGGAACTAAAAGCTTTTACTTCTTCTTTTGCTGTTCTGTGCTGCTCTTTGTTTTCTTTGAAGAGGGTGTGAATTTTGAAAATGGCACGTATATTAGGATCATTTCTAAATGTTAAAAAAAAACCCACATTTGTTTTGTTTGAATTAAAGTTGTCATTTCAACCACCTATCAAGTGGCTCATACTCGTCCTATATGAATATTCATAAGGTGCATGTGCGACAAAATTTTCAACATTTTGGGGTGTCGTTATTTAACTGTCGGCTATCCAATAAACACATTTGCCGCAGAGTTGAATAAGTTTACTTCTTGAACTGAAATGAATATTCCAAGCAAGCTATGTGCACCAGGCCTCAAGGAACCTATCCGTGTTAATATTCAATTTTAAAGGTGCTGTACGCAATTTGTTTCGGCAGTGTTAAATAACAAAAATACGTTAGCAGAGATTTATGTTTCTCTGCAAAACAAAGCCAGTTATTCTACTTGAAAATGTGAGTTCTATGTCTGTTTTTGTTTTGGTCTGTGTGATCCTGCCCTCTTCCAATTTACCCAATGAGATTTCGACAGCGGAAAACAACCATCGAGCCCGGGAAAAACAAATTGGGTCGGAGATCACAGATTCCAGCCGAACTAAAAAGCTTCACCTAAAAAGCCAGATGCATCTTAAGACTTCGATACATTAGCTGATCGACTTACAGTGTAAAGCTCGTCATCTTCCATTGTAAATTGGGCTCGTTCCTATGGTGGCCCAGTAGTGCACAACACAACAAAATTTAAAAAGCAAACATAAGTTCACAACACAACGATATAAAGCCGCAACACAACCGAAACAACAAAACACAATGAGTTTATATATATATATATATATAAAATCATTTATTTATTTATTTTTAGTCTAATTAACTTAAAGGGTTTTTTCATGTTCCAATGTTTGTAGTAGTTTCCTATTAGTACGATTGATTTACTGCAGGTGAAATAAAACCTCCCTGTATGTATTTTCAAAATAGTAAGTCAGTCTTACCTCGGGGCGCTGGTAATCAGTACTGGTTTTACCCCCAGTCCGACGCCCTTGTTCACTGCATCATCAATCTACGTCTTTGTTATCGTTTTGAATTGTTTAGCGCCCCCTAGCGGATGAAAAAACTACATAGTGCACCTTTAATAAACAATAACCCAGATAGCATGTCATTATTGAAACAAGGTTGAGTCAGTGTTGATGTGTCAACGCTAATTGCATTGAATTAACATTATTATAATGCACCCTCAGTTAATGTTGAGATTTCAGAAAAAAAAGTGATAATCTCATTGAATTATGAAGCGACGCAAGTTCAAAATCACATTTGCACCCGCATTTAATGTTGAAACAGTGGTGAGAATAAAAAAAAAAGGAATATGGTTGAGTCAATGTTACAGTATGATTCCATATTACCAATGAACAGTGAACATAAATCATTTAAAAACATTGAAAACAACTGAAGTCAACAAAATGTTGAGATCTGATGCAAGTTAATGTTGTGCACTTC
This sequence comes from Opsariichthys bidens, assembly GCA_037194245.1. NCBI lineage: Eukaryota > Metazoa > Chordata > Actinopteri > Cypriniformes > Xenocyprididae > Opsariichthys > Opsariichthys bidens. The sequence goes on from CM074313.1 coordinate 2,626,729, forward strand.
TATTGTACATTAACAAATTCCTGGCCATTTCAAAGCTTGGGGTAAAAAATTTTAAAACTTGACACCTTTTCAGCCGCTGAGACAATTTTATTTGACATTTTAACACAATGACAAAGATGGAAAATAATTTAAGAGTGGGACAAAAAGGACAAACGCACTACAACCTTTAAAAACAACATTACTTTCATGAGTCTTATGTCATCATAAATACCCCTTACAAAAGATTACTGCAGTTTTTTAGAAGTAATACTACAGTTTTTGTTACATATAGAAAAATGCAGTTTTTTGGACACGAAAAAACTGCAGTATTGCAGTATAACCTAAAATGTCTGTAGTTTTACTGGAGTACAACTATACTGCAATACATCTAAAGTACTAGTAAAATAACTGCAGTTCTACTGTTTTTATACTTCATGCAACTTTCAGTTGTACTTCATTTTACTGCAGCTGTACTTATACTACAGTTTGGTTGTGCTTCATTAAACTGCAGTTAAACTACTTGGTACTGCAGTTTTACTGCAGTTCTACTTCAATATACTGCAGTTCTTTTTTGTAAGGGACAAGTGGTCCAGTAGCTCAAGTTTGAAAAATCTCTTACATTAGACTACTGCGTACTCGAGAACGTTAACATGCACAACACAACATGATTCACTTTTTATTAAGTGCTATACACAGAATATTCTAACTACGTAATGCTGTTGAGAAATGGAGAAATAGATTAAATATACATAATTCAATAACACCATGGGAAGGTGTCGAATCTCTCCACCCAAGTCTCTCCAGCCCCATTTAAACACACCTGAAACAGCTAATCGAGGTCATTAGAATCAATGAAAACATCCAGGCAGGTGTGTTGGAGCTAAACTCATGAAAAGAATGAACACCTCTGAACAATGGCCATTACCTAAATCTCAGTTCATCTTCAGTTCAGTTTTATTAATTTATTAACAATTTATTATTACTGCTCACGTTGGCCAATACCGAGATGACGTTCTGATGCAGAAGGGTAAACAGGCAAAGAGATCAAAACACAGGCAAACAATCCAAACAATAACAGAGAAGAAGGCAGAACAGAGAAATCCAAGGCAACAGACAGATAACCAAAAATACAAAAGACATGAAACTAGGGCGAACGCTCAGAAATACAGACACACACAAGACTTAGCAATGACTGACTGAATTGACCCTTCGCAATCAGTTTGATTGACAGGCGATCTAACCAATCATAACCCTGAGTCCACCATTTTATCTGACAAAGCACTCAGGGGAGTTATTAAATTAACGTTGGTGAACTTGAACTTCAGAAATTGTGTGTACTCTTGTCTTTCCGCGCTTGAAACAACATTCCTTCTGTTGTCCTTTCATGTTTATTTGATATTATGAATTAACTAGTATGAAGAGATGGTTGGTTCACATTCATCGGATAAAGCAACAGTAACTAAAGGGGGCGGGTCTTTGCGAAGGGTCAATTGTTCTAATAAGGCTAATAAGACACAGCTGACAGCAATCAGGGATGAAAAGTCTGGGCATTGAGTTCTGGGAAATGTAGTGCATGTGTGAACAGCAATGAACAAGGGAGGAGCGCCCTCTGGTGCACAACCAGGGAACTCCTGCTGGTGATTGTGACGCTACCAATCGTATTGAATCTTTATTAGTTGCTTATGTAATATTCATTTATAAATGCTTTAGTTCTTCATGAGTCATACATTACGGCTGATTACCTGTTTTAATTAAAAAAACTGTAATTCATATGTTTTTACAATGTAATCTGACTGAATGTCTTATAACGTCACTTTCATTTTTCATGTGCTGCATTATGAAAAGAACTTGACAGGCTTATTCCTGCTCATCTTCGAAAATGCATTTCTGGTTTCGGAAGCTGCTTATTGCGAAAATGACAAACCATCTGCAAACAATAACAGAGACAATAGCTCGATGGACATGTTCAATATCAAAGAAAACAACCTCAGTGAGCCTATAACCGCTGGCACCAGGAGAAACTGTCACGTCAGGACACACGTTGTGAAACCGGGATGTCTGATCAATCAACCTACCCAAGATGCATGTAAATACCGTGTTCTACAGAATTGTGGTCTGTTTGTGTCTCTTTTTCCTTGCTGTAACATCCTTCGCTGCAGGGGTCCCTATCATCAGAGTGTCATTCAAAGCGTCCTCCTCTAACGTCAGCGATCCCGCCGAGGTCTGCTGGATGGTTTGAGCTTGGTCTCACTGCTCAACCCTCTTCAAAGCCCTGGGGTCTCCAGAGACCCTGTGAACCAGTGCGGCCAGCCTTCCCACAGGACCGAGAGCTGAACAGGAAATATCTTACAAACCTAAAACAGCCTACATTTAATGTGATATGGAAACCAAACAATTCACGTAACAAACAGAAACCTTAAATGATCACTTTTATTTTATTATTTTTAGAATGTATATTTTTTTATAGCATACTTCTGTATTTAATGCAAATTTTTCATTACAAATTATTATCAGCATAACAATTCAGTAAATGTAGCTGTGGAAAAGGTAGGAGATGATGTATTCCCCCTTTTTTCAAGATGTAATTTAAGTCTCTGATGTTCCCAGAATGTGTCTATGAAATTTCAGCTCAGCAAATTTCATTATACCATGTTGTAAATACCCATTTTTGAGTGCATACTGTTTAATGCAAATGAGCTGCTGCTCCCCACCCCCTTTCCACGATCGCAGCTCCTGCCTACATCGTATACTCTGTCAAATATTAACAAAACATCTGCTTGGAATTGATTAACTGCACAGCCATTGCAGTTCTTCTTCATCATGCAAGTCTATTGCTATATCAGTTAAAAATTCTAATTTAAAAACAAAACACCTGAATCGCTATACAACAATCACTACAGCTGCTCCAGCGTTCAAGAGACCAGAGACAATGGCGGACAGTGAACAACTCGCTCAGGGTGGAAACTATGTGATACCCCTTTACATTGTGACATGTTCAGATATAATGCTCAGATTACATCACTTCATAGGCCAAGCTGTTTGTTAGAGACTCATGTCTGTTTATCTGTTCCCCAGTCCTGTCTTCAGTCACACGTTCCTTGTTTCGATTTCCAGTCCTGTCATTTTGTCTTGGTCTCATTATTAGCTGTGTCTTGTTTGTAATCATGTCTGTCACCTGTGCCCTACTTGTTATCCTCTTGTGTTCATCTGTATATATTCCCTCTGTGTCAGTCCAGTCTTTGTCGGTCATTAAGTTTCGTTGAAGTTTCATGTGGATGTTGTTACCTGTGTTCCGGCCATTTTTCTGTTATTCATTTAACTGTTACAAGTGAATCATCTATCATCCTGCACGTCACGTTACACTGTCTTCACTATTTGGCAGTGTTGACACTTGATATTCAGCAGTGTTTCTGATATGCCTGCATTGGTGTCGTTGTATGTGAACTGAGCCGAGCCGGACGATTACGTCACTGTTTTCTGCAGTGCTGATATACATAAATTAACTAGACTAATAACTACTGATATTTGCAACGGAATGAATCACTAATATATAGAATAAGCTGGACAATGACACCATTTTCTTATTAATGTAAAGCTGCTTTGCCACAATTTGCATTGTAAAAAGCGCTATATAAATAAAGATGACTTGACTTCTGATGTTTATGAAATATAAAATACATCTGATATCAATAACACTGTATGTTTATCATTTAATAAAAAATAATACAAAGATTCCATGTAATTATGTTACATTTAATTTGAATAAAGACATGTATAATAATTGACAAATCACATCATTTAAAGGGTCGTGATATATCAGTTAAAGAGATTCATCTAGTTCCCTTTCAGGCGGTCACGTTCGACGTGCATCGGAACTGAACGAACGAATTGGGCTCTCATGCGATACATACGTAACGTTTTTTATTAAGTATAGAGGCCAATTAATAGATATTACAGATGCCAATATTTCATTTCAACGGATGTTCTAATGACAATAATATTAATTAAAATATAAGTAAAAAATAATTATGTATTTTAAGCGTTACTTTTGTTGATTTTAGGGATCCTCCGCCTCCAACATCCCCTGGTTGTCACAGATATTATTGGGGCTGCAGGGATTTATTCAATGTTAGGATTGTACACCATATGGAATTACAATGTCAACTGTAAAACTGGCAGAATTCCAGAATCTAGATCTTTTTTAACCCATCTCTGGTGTGGATAATGAACTCTCACAACAAGCTTCTAAAGGTTTTTTTTTCTGTTCTTAACATTGATATTTTATGTGAAAGTACTTTTTATTCTTTTCACACTACATTTTTTGAGAAGTAATGGTACTTTTACTTGAGTATATTTATTCAATGCTCTTTCCACCTCAGCCCGGTTGCAACATGCAGGAGCTCTGGGAAACATTGTGGTTAAACTTTCTTTATTTTCCATTTTTTTACCTCATAGACTTATAGGGCTAGTTCACCCAAAAATGACATTACTGTAATTTTTAAGTACTCACCCTAATGTCATTCCAAACCTGTAAGACCTTACATCTTTGGAACACAAACGAAGATATTCTAGATGAAATCCAAGAGGGTTTTTTTTTTAAATTCTTTTTTTTAATTTATAGTCAATAAGGTGCTCACGTGAACAGCCTCGGCCAATACTGAGCCAGCGTTCGGACTTATACACAGAAGGGCTGAACTGCGTTCACTGCGTAAAAAATCTGACAGGGTAGAGAAGAAATCGTTGAGTCATTATATATATATATATATAAATAATGCATTTTATATATTATTATGTATATCATTATATATATTGCATTTACCATTTTAACGATGTCTTTACTACTTTCCTGGACCTTGTATGACATTAATTATGTTGCTTTCTATTGGGAATAAAAAACCTTCTAGTCTTCATTTGTGTTCCGAAGATGAACGAAGGTTTTACGTGAGAGTGAGGAATTAATGGCAGAAATTTCATTTTTGGGTGAACTAACCCCTTAAAGCGAAATCAAAGAACGAACTGGTCTGATGTCATTTCAAGCAAAAACAAGGCCAAAACTAAATTCTTCTTGGGAATTTGCAACAGCTTGCCAAATCAAATTCATTGGCTAACAGAGCCTTTGGAAAACGCACTCCTGCATCTTATCGAACCTGAGCTTTAGAAGAAAAACCGAATGAAAGCAAGCCAATGATGAATAGCAACACCAGAGCAGAGCCATTTGCTACTTGATTAGTCATGTTACACGTCTGTGGTGATTAAATTGCTGTGAAAATGATTTGAATGACAAATACAGACTACAGCCACCTGCTGGTATGGAGAGTTATTTCCTCTCACACAGGTGCAGAGCATAAATGGCGGTTGGTCATTTGCTGTTTTCTTTATGTTGTGTTCAAATGCAAGAGACACAGGCGACACAACAGCGTGCCTCTAGCTCTTTGATGCCAGTTTGGTGTGTGTCCGGGCCTTTAACACTCCCCATTCTCTCAAAATGTTTGTCGTGTGCATCCAATCCTCTTGCATTTATTAACTTATCTCTTATTCATGCATTAATGCCGTTTTGTTATTAGTGCTTTTGGGAAACGCACCCCTGATCGGTTGTTTAGCTTAGCGAACCAGTGCACGAGAAGAGAAATGTAATGAAAGCAAGCCAACGACGAATGAAAACACCAGAGCCATTTGCGACTTATCACACATAGTCATTTTACGAATCCATCTGTTGGTGTTAAAATGGTAAACGAGCACTGGTTTGTTTACAATTTGTATATCTGCAGTCGTAGCTCTTCGCGAGATGCGTAGGCGACATGGGGCAACACAACAGTCGGCTTTTGTTGTCTCTATTTCTTTGATGTGGGTTTTGTGTGTCTGGGCCTTTAACACTCTTCATTTTCTCTACTTTTTTTGTTGCCTGCATCCCCTCCTCTTTCATAAGCTTATCTCTGGCTTTTATTCATGCATTAATGTTGTTGTGTTTTTTCTCTCTAAAGGCAAATTCCTTGCACAGGCCATGTCAACATACAACCCTTAAGAAGCTTATCAAATAATGAATAGAAATTGATGGATTATTAAATAATGAATGCTAGGTTTTTACAACATTTATGAGTAATTTCTTCGAATAAAATACTGTTTTTGAGGAGGAGGATTGACAATAGTATTGAATTATCTCTGGTGAACTTTTAATAAGGGTTCTCAATCAGAAATGCACAAATGTACAATAGTGGAATTAAACATCATTTTATATTTATACTACAGCAAAGTAAAACAGAAAATAGCACAATAAATACAGTCATTTCCTGCGGTGTATACACAGTTTACAGTTGTCATTCATTTGTAATAAATTGAAAGTACATCAACTAGAAGCCATGTGTAACGTCTAGTTTTGGTTTTGTTTTCGTGTTCACATTTCGTGTCTTTATTTAGTAGTCACTGGCAGCGTCCGAAATCGCCTACTCAATGAGTAGATACTTAATATCAATTAGTAGGTACTTAACGAGCCTAAAAGAGTATGAATGAAATCTCGTTGAGTATGAATGGGATCCGGAAGTCATCATGTGACCTACGACGTTATCGCAAGTGCAGCAACTTAAAAGAAATGAGTGACAGGTTTAATTCATTTTGTTTAAATATCTTGATACAACTGGTTCATTTTGTGGTCTTGTTGTGACCCATCCTTAAATACATTTTTTTATTATTATTATTATGAAAACCCAAAATCACAATCTCTTGAATGTGTTGTCCATTTATTTTATATGCAACATTTTCATCCACAAGCAGAAGTGACTTAAAGTCTTAAGTGACTCCTTTGGTTCCCTTTTTGTTGAATTTAACTGTTGTTGCATTCATCAGGCTTATTAAATAACAAAATAAATATATCATTTTTGATGCATTATGATGAATTATTCAGATATTTAACCTTGTCATTTGTGCTCTGTATTTATCTCATATTACGATGTACACAAACCCGTGTTTTTTTTTTGTTTATGATTGTTCATTGTTAAAGATACAACCATGGTGTTTTCCCTGACCTTGTATGTAATTATAAGTTCTGCAATAAATAATAATAAAAACATATATAGCTGCACTAACACTCGGACAAACCCTACCTAATACGATTTTCCTCAGCGTCGGGCAGCTGCTCGAAGATCCCACCTTTGGAGAAGAATGTTGATTTTGTACTCAGAAAATGTAAGTATTACTACTAAAAAATAAGATTATCCCTAGAATGAATTACATTGCTATCCCACACCAACACTTACGCAGAATAATAATGATAAATGCTGCCCAATACTTAATTATATTACTTCTTACTGAAAATGACGTTTTAGTAAAACAGGCTAAATGTCATTAGTTTTGTCATATGACACTGCAATGCATGAACACACACTAGACAAGTGCAGTCAACGTGAATACCTCTCAATTTTCAGTCAAGCAATGATTTAAAGCATGTATTAATGAAATAATATTTTATTTACAAACAACAATAGGAAACATAAATGAGTAAAAGAATGAATAAAAGTAGCCACAGTAAATAAATACATATACAAGACATTAACACATGAAACAAAGCTTTATTCAGATTTATTGTACTAATAATCACTTATTAGTCATACTGTACATCCTTCTGCCATCTCAACACAGCTGTGCAAATTCTGCAGTTTCATTTTGATGAAGCAGCTGACCACCGTGAACATCTTCACCTGTCTTTGCCGTCCATCATGTCCCTCCTTGCTGCTCTTCTCAATGGGGACATTATTGATCCAGAGGATGAGGAAGACCATGATGATGGACCCCTGAACCCCACAACCTTGAAGCAAGAGTGGGGGAAGATGTGCGGGACAATCTACTACCTGTAAAATATTTTCATTTAATATTTTTACATGCTGATTTTTGTTTTATTTTTTTATTTTTGTGGTGTAGTGGGATAAACCACTGAACTGGTAAGCAGAAGGTTGCTGGTTCGATCTTCGCAGCAGTCTCCAACAGCGTGTTCTTGAGCAAGGCACTTTACTGGATAAAAGCGTCTGCCAAATGCATAACTGAAAATAAATCCTTTTTTGTTAGTGTCTTGGGCACAAACACTCAATAAAGCTGCTCATTTCTTAAAATTTACTTTTTTTGGTACTACTGTAACAGTTTCTGTTTGGGGGCTTAAAGGGTTAGTTCAACCAAACATATAAACTTGTTTGTTAATGAGAGTAATAAGAAAAACTAACTTCGACTAACCATCTCTGATTGGCCATGGCATTTAAGAGATCAACAACTATGTCTGTGATTGGCTACATTGTTCACCACTGCAAAAACACGTTGTAAATAGATACTTTTTACGCTCTCCAGAGTGCAAACACAAATATGCATCGGATCATTTGCCAAATCTGTTTCGCCAATAAATTATTATCATAGGCAGAGTGGGAATTTAGAGTATATGTTAGATATATAGCCACCATAGACATTTAGAGGGATGCCCAAAAAATTTGAAATGGCCACATTGTCACTCAGTATTTGATGTTCTAGATGCTGCTCTGCTGCACTCCATTATGCAGCTTTGTTATTTGGATGACTAAAAGTTTTTAGGTCGCTCTGTCTCAACCGTCTGCTCAAGAGAGTGAATTAAATCAAAGAAGGCGGGTCTTACTGTTCACAGAAGATGAGTATGAATTCCAGCACAACGCTTTAGATTTGTCTCTGAAAGAGTGCATAGAAATTAGCAGCTAAACATTAATATTGAACTGCTTTATGAAAGGAATGTTAAACGACCGATGGTAATATTTAGAGATGCAATCAACTCAACGTTTTCAGAAATTTCACTGTGTTGAATGTAAAATATGGTATAATTTACATTTTATTCATAACTGAATGTGCGAAGGCATGAAACGTTTTGTGTTTTTGACATTTTGTAAGAGTGAATATTCCTTTTCCTTGACTTTTAAACCCCCCCTCCCACACAAATGTGAAACTCCGCCTATGATTATTACAGTATCAACTGCTCTTGAGAAACCGTAGAACCAGGACTGTAAATGTTACAGTGAGCAATTGTGTATTTATATTTCTGTAAACCTTTACTTTTACTCTGATACTTTTCCTAAATAAAATGTATGCTTTTACTCTGATGCGTTTCCCCAAAGCATTTCCATTACTTACTACAAAATAAAGTTGGAAGAACACAGACTGCAAGCAAGCATGTGCAAACAAGTGCTGTACAACCGCGGCTGATTTCATTTTTCCTGGTTGTGTCCGTTGCCAGAGAAGCTGAGAAGAGTGTGGAACGAGAGTGACCTCTAGAGGCAAAATAAAAACTATCACTGGTGCCTAGTAGTTTGTTTTGACACGTGATGTGAGGCTGCGCGCTGCACAGAACTAGACACTTCAATAACGGATTTAAAACAGACAACAAGCGGTATGCTATACAGTACATGTATATGTTTTCATATCACTAAAGTAATTAGTTTGTTGACTAGACGCTGCATTAGTGAAGAACAGCAGTATGTTTGCCGTCGAGGCAGAGTAATGTCACGATTGTTAGCATCTATTTGCATTAGTTTACATCCATTTGTTCGATTTTATGCATTCGTTATCCAACAAAGTTACATATTGAAATTGTATCTTAATCATGCAGCCGACAGAAACATAAATCTGAAATATATTCGATTTCAGTTCTTTTTTTATCCACACTTTAACACATATTTTGATTAGATAATCATCAATTGTTCTAAAATAGAAGCAAATAACAAGTGAAAGTATGCATATAATAGGCCGTTGTGCGTAAAGATGGCCATTTTATGCATGATTGTTTGGATTTACAGTGGGGAGAAACAAGTATTTGACACGCTGCTGATTTTGCAGGTTTGTCCACTTGCAAAGCATGTAGACGTCTGTAATTTTTATCATAGGTACAACTTCAACTGTGAGTGACGGAATCTAAAACAAAGATCCAGAAAATCACATTGCATGATTTTTAAATAATTGATTTGCATTTTATTGCATGACATAAGTATTTGATCACCTACCAACCAGTAAGAATTCTGGCTCTCACAGACCTGGTAGTTTTTCTTTAAGAAGTCCTCCTGTTCTCCTCTCATTACCTGTATTAACTGCACCTGTCTGAACTCGTTACCTGTATAAAAGACACCTGTCCACACACTCATGCTCGAAAACCCTTTGACTAATACATATATAGTTTTTTGATCTGAAACATTCAGCGTGCGTTCACACTTGTGGTTCGGTTGGTTTGGTTCGTTTGGACCGGACGAAAAAACAAAAACAAAACACATAGTCCTGGTCCGCTTAGCGTTCACACTGGCATTTTTAACAGCGACCCTTAAGTTACCGAACCAAAGGCATAGAGATACGGTCACGACCTGATTGGTCGGCTTTTATGACGTATATTTGGCGACGGAGCTCGCTTACCGAACATTCAAAACAACGCTGTGCGCTGGATTAAACACAATCATTTGATGCGTGTACAAATGCTTTATTTTTACCAGCTGAGAACTCACGAAGAGCTCATAAAATGTTCAAAACATTCAAAACAGCAGCAGGATTGTGTGCAGAACAGAAACTTCACCTCCTCGTTGCTCCACGTTTGCCCTCGACTCATTTTGGACACACCGATCTTTCCGCATCGTCAAATCAGTGACTTGTAGCGTCGCGTCTCGTGACATCACGTCCTGTTTTTGGTTGGTTTACGTGTCTTTGGTCCGTGTTGCGTTCATATATCAATGGAACCGCACCAGAGTTCGTTTGGAAGCGGAGCGAGACCCGTCTTTTTAGCGGTCTCGGTCCACACCAGGGTTCGGATGGCAGCGTTCACATATGTTCAAACGAACCGCTCTAACTGAGCAATCGCACCAGGGTTCGTTTTAACTGAACCAAACATGACAAATGTGAACGCACTCTTAAGTGTGACAAACATGCAAAAAAATAAGAAATCAGGACACTTTTTCCCACCACTGTATATTTATAAGACTCTGCAACACGGTTTCTACGAGAAGACGAGGATTTGGGTATGGTGGCCATACGGTTTTTCAGTTTTTCTTGTCTTTAAGGGAGGCACGATGGAAGGAGTTTGCTTCCTCACATCAAGGACAGAAAAGGTGGCAGGGCAGATCTTTTCACAAGCTCTCGTTATCCAACCAACGCAGCAGCCACCCAGACAACGACTTGAGCTCTGCAAGGCATCAAACCGAGCAATAAGCTCTTCTGTCGTCTGCTGTGGATTTCTACTTTTATCCTTGCCTTTCATCCACTTTTCCCTCGCTCTGACCCTCATTCCTGAATGATGATGCCTGTGCTGCTGTTTCTAGAGAGAATCATTGATGGTGTGGCCCCAGCGAGGCTCTCGGCAGGGCTCTGACAGGTAACTCCCCTGGCGGTCTTTTGCCCCAGCCGGCTGCCATTAATCCCTCTTTCCCGCTTGTAAAAGTCTCATATGGAAGCTGTTAGCACTCCTGATGGGGGCCGCGGAGTGAAATGTGAGGGATCTTGTTTTTAATTACACTGCCTCATTGTTTCAAATGAAAATTCTGTCATTATAGTGACCACATCTGTTAAAGTTAGGGATAGAAAATCTCCATGAAGTACCATAAATGTTTTCCAAGTATTGTAAAGTTATACAACAGCTTGGGTGAGGTAAGCAATTAAAAATAAGTCATTATTCACTGAAAATCGTCCCCTCTGCTGCAGCTCTCAGATGTCACTTTACATGTAAGTAATGTTTACGCATATTTGTATATATGAGGAAACATTGCCTAATGGATGTAACCGCGCTATAATATTAGTTAAACTAATTTTCTGTATGTAATATTTTGAATTATATAAATTATTAATATATAAGATAGATAGACGATTTAGAAATAATCATTATAATATATATTTTCCAGAATATTTGTCACTTTTTAGCTGTTGCTGTCTAAAAGCAAGCAAAATAAACAAGTACGTGAGTATAGGTACACTGTATAACTTTTGGCCCTCTTGCTGTGAAAAACAAAACTGCATGTATTTTGCGGAAGACCATTTTTTTGTTGTGCTTCAGCTCTTTGTGACCGATGAATATGGTTATCCTACTGCTAATAATATTTTTATCTGTTCGTTTTGTGTTCAATAAAATACCTTACTCGCCTTTTAAATAAAGGTGCAATGTGTAAATTTTAGCGCCATCTAGCTGTGAGGCTGTGAACTGCAACTAACAGCACACACCCCTCCCTTTCAGAGAAGCTACAGTGGCCGTCTGGCCGACACAAGACAAAGATGTCGTAGTTTGAGACAGCAAACACTGTTAAAAAATTACTGTAAATTTTACAGGATAATACTGGCAGCAGGGTTGCCAGCCAGTTACTGTAAAATTTACAGTAGTGTTACTGTAATTTAATTTACAGAATTTCCCTGTATTCTCTGATTACAGTATATAACTGTATTTTTTTAAATTACAAAGGGTCAATTTACAGCAATATTCTGTAAATTTGAGTCAAACCAACACGTGACCCCAGAATGCATTGCAGTTTACAGCAATATGCTGTATTAAAAAAACAGCCAGCGGCTGTAAAATAATGCTGTAATTTTTACAGTAATTCATTCACTGTTAAATAATTACTGTAAATTTTACAGGATAATACTGGCAGCAGGGTTGCCAGCCAGTTACTGTAAAATTTACAGTAGTGTTACTGTAATTTAATTTACAGAATTTCCCTGTATTCTCTGATTACAGTATATAACTGTATTTTTTTAAATTACGAAGGGTCAATTTACAGCAATATTCTGTAAATTTGAGTCAAACCAACACGTGACCCCAGAATGCATTGCAGTTTACAGCAATATGCTGTATTAAAAAAACAGCCAGCGGCTGTAAAATAATGCTGTAATTTTTACAGTAATTCATTCACTGTTAAATAATTACTGTAAATTTTACAGGATAATACTGGCAGCAGGGTTGCCAGCCAGTTACTGTAAAATTTACAGTAGTGTTACTGTAATTTAATTTACAGAATTTCCCTGTATTCTCTGATTACAGTATATAACTGTATTTTTTTAAATTACAAAGGGTCAATTTACAGCAATATTCTGTAAATTTGAGTCAAACCAACACGTGACCCCAGAATGCATTGCAGTTTACAGCAATATGCTGTATTAAAAAAACAGCCAGCGGCTGTAAAATAATGCTGTAATTTTTACAGTAATTCATTCTCTGTTAAAAAATTACTGTAAATTTTACAGTATAATACTGGCAGCAGGGTTGCCAGCCAGTTACTGTAAAATTTACAGTAGTGTTACTGTAATTTAATTTACAGAATTTCCCTGTATTCTCTGATTACAGTATAAAACTGTATTTTTTTAAATTACGAAGGGTCAATTTACAGCAATATTCTGTAAATTTGAGTCAAACCAACACGTGACCCCAGAATGCATTGCAGTTTACAGCAATATGCTGTATTATTAAAAAAACAGCCAGCGGCTGTAAAATAATGCTGTAAATTTTACAGTAATTCATTCTCTGTTAAAAAATTACTGTAAATTTTACAGTATAATACTGGCAGCAGGGTTGCCAGCCACTTACTGTAAAATTTACAGTAGTGTTACTGTAATTTAATTTACAGAATTTCCCTGTATTCTCTGATTACAGTATATAACTGTATTTTTTTAAATTACGAAGGGTCAATTTACAGCAATATTCTGTAAATTTGAGTCAAACCAACACGTGACCCCAGAATGCATTGCAGTTTACAGCAATATGCTGTATTAAAAAAACAGCCAGCGGCTGTAAAATAATGCTGTAAATTTTACAGTAATTCATTCTCTGTTAAAAAATTACTGTAAATTTTACAGTATAATACTGGCAGCAGGGTTGCCAGCCAGTTACTGTAAAATTTACAGTAGTGTTACTGTAATTTAATTTACAGAATTTCCCTGTATTCTCTGATTACAGTATATAACTGTATTTTTTTAAATTACGAAGGGTCAATTTACAGCAATATTCTGTAAATTTGAGTCAAACCAACACGTGACCCCAGAATGCATTGCAGTTTACAGCAATATGCTGTATTAAAAAAACAGCCAGCGGCTGTAAAATAATGCTGTAAATTTTACAGTAATTCATTCTCTGTTAAAAAATTACTGTAAATTTTACAGTATAATACTGGCAGCAGGGTTGCCAGCCAGTTACTGTAAAATTTACAGTAGTGTTACTGTAATTTAATTTACAGAATTTCCCTGTATTCTCTGATTACAGTAAATAACTATTTTTTAAATTACGAAGGGTCAATTTACAGCAATATTTTGTAAATTTGAGTCAAACCAACACGTGACCCCAGAATGCATTGCAGTTTACAGCAATATGCTGTATTATTAAAAAAACAGCCAGCGGCTGTAAAATAATGCTGTAAATTTTACAGTAATTCATTCTCTGTTAAAAAATTACTGTAAATTTTACAGTATAATACTGGCAGCAGGGTTGCCAGCCAGTTACTGTAAAATTTACAGTAGTGTTACTGTAATTTAATTTACAGAATTTCCCTGTATTCTCTGATTACAGTAAATAACTATTTTTTAAATTACGAAGGGTCAATTTACAGCAATATTTTGTAAATTTGAGTCAAACCAACACGTGACCCCAGAATACATTGCAGTTTACAGCAATATGCTGTATTATTAAAAAACAGCCAGCGGCTGTAAAATAATGCTGTAATTTTTACAGTAATTCATTCACAGTGAAGAGTAGCCTGTGTGAAGCAATAAGGTTTCTTCGAACTTCTAACAAAGAATGGTCTCTGCTTCTAATAAACCAAACGACTACTACTACTACTGCTACTACTTTGTGTGTATTCAACTTAGAGACAATGCAAGCTGCATCTAAAAACACATACGATTTACAAGAACAACTAAATGCGCTCTGTCGAGTTTGTTTGTCCGTTTAGGGGTGCCGTAGAAACATCTATGTGCATATATCACTAATATGCACGAATGTGCAAAACAAACAACTGTGGCTTTCTAGATGCAACCAGAACTTTTGACTTTGACGCTACTACTAACGCTAACCCAACCTCATTTTTTCAGGAAGCGCTGAAGTCTTTCTATAGTTTCTACCAACAGCTGGTTAAAATTTCGGATTTCCTTGGATTTAAACATTGTTGGAAACATTTGGGATAATGTAAGCACACCAGTCAACAAAATATATAACATTGTTCTAGTGGTTTGTGGATATTTGAATGAATAAATCTTACATATTGTACCTTTAATTTAATATTGGTTTCATGAATTCATATGTTCAAAATTGTAAACATGTTCATGTCTCTAAAGGTGTTCATGCATAAAAATGGTTACTTATGTTTAGTTGTACAGAAAAGAACCGCATGAAAAATCTCATTTTGAAATAAATAAATAAACCGACATAAGGGCGAGTATAATATGACAAAATGTTCATTTTTTGTCTGAATGGTTCCTTTAATTACTGTGTGGCTGTGTCCGATTTCTCCTGTGACCATTACAGGTAGACAACTTCTAATAATGATGAAATATTCTGTGCGCAGGCTGCTTGTTGCACTGGGGAACCGGAATGTTGTTCACCATTTATTCTGACATTTAAGCATCGACTACAGCTTGGCGCATGGTTAAGCAGTGCAGAGTGTGCAGTCAATGCCTCAGATATGCGCAGGTGGCCAGCCAGGAGCTGTTATAGGTCAGTGACGACATGTATTAAGTGGGATTGACTGGGCAGAGATGCTGCAAAGCCCCTAAATAATTCACATGTTCCCCCACACAAAGGGCTTGGCCCGGCCCAGCAACTTTTCTAAGTGAGAAAATCTGCTTTGTCAGCGCCGCCCATGGGTTGTCAGCTCACACCATTTCACTTTTTTTTCGCTCACATGGCCTTCAAGAATGGTTAACAAGGTGCTGCGTGTCTCGTACCGTACGTCCCATTTGGATTTCAGGGGTCAGGCTCTAGCAGGACGGTGGGTTCTTTTGGATGACAGTGCAGTTTTACTCTGATTTTTTTTTTTTTTTGACTGTAGTGATTTGCTGTGTTAAACTTAGCTCTGTACAAAATCTGGTGGCCTTTTAGTGTCATGAATAAGTAAGCGTAAGTAGGAGTAGTGTTATTTCAGTATCAAGTTTCAAGTAATGAAAATGCTTTTTTATAGTTTTAGTTTTAGTTCATGATAAAAAAAAACCCTGGTATGGGGCGCTTATAAATGTTATTTAAACTGAAAATGGAAGATGAGATCAAAATTAATAATCCAATAATTATTTGTCTTTGATTATTTGAATGATTGTCTTTTTTGGACAAATAATAGTGGATGCGTGTTGGTTTAACACTAGATTTATTAAAAGTCTGATCTGATTTTTATGAAAAGCTATTGAAAGAAATGAAGTGAAGCACATGACTTTTTTATATGTATATTCCATATAAATTCAGTCTGGGGGTGAGTAAATAATAAGAAATATGTGTATGAACTATACCAATGCAAATATTTTATTGTAGACCTATTTTAAGGTTTTTCTGTTGCTCTGCTTGGAGTAGAAACTCAGGTTCAACTGCCTTGGAACATACATAACTAATACAATATGTACCAAACACACTGTACATGTCAAGTCAAGTCAAGTCATCTTTATTTATATAGTGCTTTTCACAAATTGTAGTAAAGCAGCTTTACATTAATAATTGGGAAATCATTTTTGGCTGCCAGAGGTGTAATGTAACGAAGTAATAATACTTCGTTACCGTACTTGAGTATTTTTTGGGGAAAATCTGTACTTACTTGAGTATTTATATTTCTGTCAACTTTTACATTTCTTAAATAAAATGTATACTTTTACTCCGATGCATTTCCCCAAAGCATTTTCGTTACTTACTACAAAATAAAGTCGGAAGAACACAGACTGTAAACAAGCATGTGCAAACAAGAGCTCGCACAACCGCGCTTGATTTCATTTTCCGGGTTGCGTTCGTTGCTGGAGAAGAGTGCGGCACGAGAGCGACCTCTAGAGGCGCTCTCTGATAAAACTATCACTGAAGCCTCGTACAGTTTGTTTTGACACGTGACGCGAGGCTGCGCGGGGACACTTCAAAAACGGATTTAAAACAGACAACAAAGCGGTACGTTATACAGTACACTACAGTATATGTTTTCATATCACTAAAGTAATTAGTTTGTTGACTAGACGCTGCATTAGTGGAGAACAGCAGTGTGTTTGCTGACGTTAGTAGTAACGTTACCTCAATCGGTTCAATGTGTCAAAAACACCAACTGTTTAATGTCACGATTGTTACCCTCTATTTGCATCAGTTTATATCCATTTGTTCGATTTTATGCACTCTTTATCCAGCGAAGATGCATATTTAAATTGTATCCTAATCCTGCAGTCGACAGAAACATAAATCAGAAATGTGTTCGATTTCAGTTTTTTTATCGCACTTTAACACATATTTCATCAAGTGTACTAAAATAGAATCCAGTAACGAGTGAAAGTTTACATATAATATGCCTTTGTGCGTAAATATGGCCATTTTTAAGCATGATTGTTTGGATTTATGTGAAATGGAAACACTTATAATAGAGTTCATTTGTGACATTAAATTCATTGTTAATTTCAATATTTACATTTTAAAGTTGCCTCTTACATTAATTATAATGCACTATGAATTAACGTGAATGATCAAGGTATAATTAATGTATTAGTATTTTTTTATATTTAAAACTTACAATAAACATTTTGCCATTTTTTAAAATTCAAAGCAAACAAAACAAGAAAGAGTTAAACAATCTTGCTGCTCAAACTGTGTATAGAACAATTTTTACTAATATTTTATGCTTCTTTTGTATTTTGCACTTACTTGTACTTTTACTTTAAATACTTAAGTATGTTTAATATCAAAAAAATACTTTTCATATTTATGTACAAAAAATATCACTTACTTTAAAACTTTTACTCAAGTAATATTCTAAACAGTGACTTCTACTTCTACCAAAGACATTTTCTGGTAAGATATCTGTACTTTTACTCAAGTATGGCTTTCAAGTACTTTATACACCACTGTTGGCTGCACAGCAGCTCCCAAAGAAAACGGTGTCATTGTGCAGCTTATTCTATATATTATTGATTCATTCCGTTGCAAATATCAGTAGTTATTAGTCTAGTTAATTTATGTATATCAGCACTGCAGAAAACAGTGACGTAATCGTCCGGCTCAGCTCAGTTCACATACAACGACGCCAATGCAGGCATATCAAAAACACTGCTGAATATCAAGCAAGTGTCCCCAACTTAAGCAAGCCAAAAGAACCAAAACTCCAACAAATGGAGAAAAAAACCTCGGGAGAAACCAGGCTTAGTTCTCCTCTGGCCAACAGTGAACACTTGTCCGATACTCAGGCAGAGTTACAGGTCATTAAACCGATTTGGAATCGCAACAGTCAAAATATTTAATCTAGTTCCATCTAGTTTAAGATCTTTTTGATCACGCCGGTATGGGACGGTTTGTTGGGATATGTGCCACTGGCTGATGAGTCGGTAAGGTCTTAACAAAGGATGATCTAGTTCACTCAGTCTTCGCCGACACCACAGGCCACATTGCTGCCGCACACAGGCACAGGTTCCCCGTCCGACCCGGACACGGCCCGGATCCAGCCAATCACGTTAAATTGGTAAACATGGCTTGAATACATGCAAAAATAAATGCAATGGATCCTTCAATGAGATTTATTTTGTATTTAACTTGTAGGTTAGACTTAACTTAAGGGTTAGGACAAATAAATAAATAAAATTCTTTTGCTTCAGGTTTTGTTCTGTGAAGTCAATAGAACATTGTTTGAAGATATCTTCAGATTTTTCAGCCTCACATGGAGAAAATAAACTATATAACTTATATTTTATTTATTTGTTTGTTTTATTTAGTTTGTTAGTGACACAACTTTTCAACTGTTACTGCTACAATTTCTGCAACTATGGAAATATCAGATGGTTCAAATATTCACTAGGTACACATTGTTCTTTTTAACATTCTTGTTAAATAATAAACTTTATTTTAAATTCGCCTTCATTTAGGCTCCAGCTTTCATACATAGGACAAGCGGTTCAAAGAATGGCTGGATGGATTTCTGTAATAATGCCATGAAAAGTTTTTGTGAAAATGGTGCAAT
Source organism: Opsariichthys bidens (assembly GCA_037194245.1). Classification (NCBI taxonomy): domain Eukaryota; kingdom Metazoa; phylum Chordata; class Actinopteri; order Cypriniformes; family Xenocyprididae; genus Opsariichthys; species Opsariichthys bidens. Next base: position 2,645,829 of record CM074313.1, read on the forward strand.
CTGCAGTAAACTTATTTGGATAGAAAGGTAGTGCATTTGTGCTAGAAAGAAAGACTTTGATGTCATATCATGTCATAAAGAAAACGTCACATAACAACGGAACATAAGACAAAAAATGCTTTGGAAAGTCTCAATTATGACATAAAAAGTCATAATTTTTGCGAAGCAAAGAGGACATTGACAACACATCGACAGAGAAGACGGAGCAGGCTACTTTTGATATGAAACGGTTTCATATTTAAAATATTGTAATTTTTTAAAGAAGTTTAAACAATAAATATAGTGTAGTGGCTCTTTAATGTGTCGTGACAGATCGCTGTAGCTCCTTCAAGTGGCTCATGAACCGATCATCTCTTCATACTATCATTTATAGCATCAATTAAACATGAATGAACATCAGAAGGAATGTATTTTTCACTGCGTGAGAACATGATGTGTGGCGTGAGAGTGCATGGGTTGTCAGGGCGTCAATTATGTCCATTTTTAATCCGAATTTTGACTTTACTGTCATAATTGTAACTATTTTTGACATTGAATTTTTACTTTTCATTTTGTAAAATGGGTCAGCATAACTTTTGTATGTTATAATTATGTTTTTTCTTATAGTGCAAATAGGCTTCCACACATTCTCCATCTCTACCTGACACAATGTGCCCCTCAGAAACAAGCTTGAACAGCAAAAGGCATTACAACACGTCTGACTGCGTAGAGGACATACTGTATAATGTTCACTTCAATAGAAAAAATACCTCATATACATATTCTCTGCCTACATCAAAGAAAGCATTCATGCATTGCCAATATGTATTGCCTAATGAACTTATTTTAAATCCGACAAACATTTTCTGAGACCTCATATAGTTTTCTTTTTAAGAAGATGGACTAATGACACAGCATGGGTAATATGAGCCTCAAAAACTCTATTTCGTACATCTATTTTTATTTTTTCCAGTGCCATGCTATGTCCCTTTTTTACTTGTGATAGATTTGGATAACTCAGAATTATCTCTCATTTTAGATACTTTTTAGAAGGGATGTACAATCTGTTTTTAATAGAATGATTGTGATGCTTGAGCAAAATGACTAAAGCGGTACAAAATGTGTCTAAGAAGTTATTAGTGTCATATAACAGGCTAGTTCTGAATTCATTTCCTCATATCATTTCAAAAATATATTCTTTTTATCACCAATGAAGCACCCTATGAAGAATGAAGAATGCATTTTTTTTTTTTTTCAAAATCAATTATAAGTAATTGGGATCTTTCAAAGTCTAAAAAGGACAGAAAGTCTGTGAGCCAAGAAGTCTGAAGTCAGATGATAGCCTACTTTTGTGTGAGGAACACGCAGAAGTTCAATTCATCAGCCACCCAAGTTGTCCTTCACATAATGAGTGAAGTAGTGATGCCTAATTTGTGAACGAATCGTTGATCAGTGAATCCTTAATGATTCATTCACTAATCTGATTGATGAGGGTCTTGAGTTGAACTCAATTGTGACTCAATGATCCAGTCACAGCAGTTAATAGCTGATTATTCGTGAATATAATCTAAGGGCGCGTTCACACTTGTGGTTCGGTTGGTTTGGTCCGGACCAAAAAACAAAACACATAGTCCTGGTCCGCTTATCGTTCACACTGGCATTTTTAACAGCAAACCTTAAGTTACCGAACCAAAGGCATAGAGATACGGTCACGACCTGATTGGTCGGCTTTTATGACGTATATTTGGCGACGGAGCTCGCTTACCGAACGTTCAACACAACGCTGTGCGCTGGATTAAACACCATCATTTTATGCGTGTATATATGCTTTATTTTTACCAGCTGAGAATCACGAAGAGCTCATAAAATGTTCAAAACATTCAAAACAGCAGCAGGATTTCCTCCGTTGTGTGCAGAAACAGAAACTTCACCTCCTCGTTGCTCCACGTTTGCCCTCGACTCATTTTGGACACACCGATCTTTCCGCGTCGTCAAATCAGCTGACTTGTGACATCACGTCCTGTTTTTGGTTGGTTTACGTGTCTTTGGTCCGTGTTGCGTTCATATATCAATCGAACCGCACCAGAGTTCGTTTGGAAGCGGACCGAGACCCATCTTTTTAGCGGTCTCGGTCCGCTAATGTGGACTACTTTTGAAACATTTATGGTGAAATGAATGACCAGTATATTCTTCAGAATTTCTTAAATGGAAAAAAAAAGACAGTCATACAGGTGTGGATTGACATGATGAACTATTCCTCCACTGTTTTTGAAATGGAACAGTAGGTGTGATGAATATTTGGAACAGAATCTCTAAACCATGCATGTTCAGATTTGGCAGGACTTATGCCACAACTGATTCTCTTCTCTACTCTATGTCCAAATAACCGTCTCATGTTTAAAACCCCAAACTTTGCAAAAGGCAACCAGTCCCTGGGCTCCAAGAGAGGAAATGACATGACTCTATGAACCTAGTTTAAAAAGTGCAGCTCCATTGCCTTGCCGCTTTTTCTCAGACAGAACTTTTAAAAGTTCCTGGGGAAATGAGTGTGTAAATTAACTGTACTTAAATTATTAACCGGGAATTGCATAATTTAAGTCCATTCCTGTGAATGGATTGTATCTTAGTTAGAAAGGACAAAAGTTTAAACAAGCTGCTTGAGTTTTCCAAGAGGTTTTCCGCAGTGACATCTGCCTGTTTGACAAGCATCATGGACTAATTGCAACCTGTCAAAGTTGGAAATAAACAAGAGGGAACATGTTCAAACAAACAAGCTAGTGTCATATTTTTCAAACAAATAATCACTGACACTAAATGTAAACTTTGGGATATTAAAATGCTTTACTGAATTAATAAGAAACTAAGATAAAACGCAGTGCACAAACTAACAAATTTACACGAGATACAGAAGTTTGCAACCTTTGAAATTTTTTAAAGCTGCATTCGTTTGATCAAAAATACAGTAAAACATTAATATTGGGAAATGTTTTTATAATTTAAAGTACTATTTGAATATATTTTAGGAAAGCTGAATTTCCAGCACCGTTACTTCAGTCTTTAAGAAACATTTCTTATTCTTATCAATATTGAAATCACTTTTCTTTTTTTTTACTTTCTTGTCATCAGACAATCCTAAAAATGTATCACTGTTTTCAACATAACAAGAAATGTTTCTTGAGCAGCAAATCACCATATTAGAATGATTTCTGAAGCATCGTGCGACACTAAAGACTGGAGTAATGATGCTGAAAATTCAACTTTGCATCACAAGAATAAATTACATTTTAATATATTTTACACTTTAATAAATAAACTGGGGACCTTCTTGCTGTGAGGCCACCATGCCCCCCTTAAAATCCTGGTCAATGGAGATAATTAGTTTCATGTTATGGAGAATAAACAATAAATGCTTGATATTATACATTATTTCACAGATCTGTGGAATACTTGATTCTGATTGGTCAATCGTGCCTTCCAGCAGTATGTTATTCCCCCATAACAACTGCTAAAAAGAGATAACACAGGCTCATCCAGGTAATTGAAGTTTTGCATTTGGTGAGCTAATAAAAGCCAAATCAATATTTTGTGCACGGTTAGTTAATTAATTAGGTCATACGGTATCGCAGACTCTCTCGTTTCATACAAAAGCAGCTTCTGCCTTTTTGCGACTGTTGTTTTTTTTTTATTACTGTAATGGATTATAAAATAACAAACAGGTACGATTTTAAATCTCAGATTAATATCTTATCCCCCAAATTATTTATGTGCAAAATGCTGTGTAATATGTGGTATGACTGTACCGCATCTCTTAAATGTCCGTCTAGTTTGAACTTGCCGCTTAACAAATGCTTTCTCCTCAGAAGCTTTGCGTTTAAAGAGCTAATAAAATATTTCGACTCAGATCAATATTTAATGTCTAATTATTTACTAATGTGGCAAGTAGCCATGTCAAAAGTGGGATAATGTACATCCAGCCAGTTGTTGTCGCAGAATAAACCCTTTCAGGCTGTTGCAATTTCTGATTATCTTACATATTGCATTCCCATTCAGCCAGTCACATTTGATGTTACGTTGATACTGACATTATGGGGTCTCACCTGGGAGCCCAATCAAGTCAAGTCAAGTCATCTTTATTTATATAGCGCTTTTTACAATGCAAATTGTGGCAAAGCAGCTTTACATTAATAAGAAAATGGTGTCATTGTGCAGCTTATTCTATATATTATTGATTCATTCCATTGCAAATATCAGTAGTTATTAGTCTAGTTAATTTATGTATATTAGCACTGCAGAAAACAGTGACGTAATCGTCCGGCTCAGCTCAGTTCACATACAACGGCGCCAATGCAGGCATATCAAAAACACTGCTGAATATCAAGCAAGTGTGCCCAACTTAAGCAAGTCAAAGGTAACAGCGGCAAGGAACCAAAACTTCAACAAATGGAGAAAAAAAACCTCGGGAGAAACCAGGCTTAGTCCCACCAGTTCTCCTCTGGCACTTGTCCGATACCCAGGCAGAGTTACAGGTCATTGAACCGATTTGGAATCGCAGCAGTCAAAAATTTAATCTAGTTCCATCTAGTTTAAGATCTTTTTGATCACGCCGGTATGGGACGGTTTGTTGGGATATGTGCCACTGGCTGATGAGTCGGTAATGTCTTAACAAAGGATGAGCTAGTTAACACAGTCTCCGCCGACACCACAGGGCCAATCACCCAATCAAGTGGTACAAAATGAGCCAATGGGAATTGGCCAATGAGATTTACCTGCTGAGACACACCCACCCGGGACATTCAAGTATAAATAGCACCTGCCAAGACTTTTGCTTTTGGAGCCTCTTAAACTAGTCACCTTTTCAAGAGTGCAAATTTTAATTTCTATTGCAGTTTCTCCACAAACAGCAATTTTTAGAGCTAGTTCTATGTGATTCAGTTCTGCAGGCGTCCTCTTCACCTTGGAAGGCAAGGACACCCCTGTCCCTGTGGGCAGAGATTGCGGTCCTCTTGGCGAAAGACGCAATACAACCTGTCCCTCCAGCCAAGTCAGGATTTTACTTTTACGGTAAAGGTAAACATACCCTTTATGTTCGAGGTACCAATACATGGTCCTCCCCTTCGTGCTGTCCCTGTCTTTACCAAAGTCGCAGAAGGTGCTCTCGCCTTGCTCAGGGGGATGGGTTCCAATTCCTCAACTATCTACCATTCTGGCCCAGTCCCGAGATCAGTTTTGTGAACACAGGGACTTGCCAGGCAGTTGGGGCTTCGGGTCAACTGGGAAAAGATCAAGCTCTCCCCCATGCAGAGCATCTCTTTTCTCGGCGTGGAGTTGGACTCGGTCAACATGACAGCGTGCCTCACCAACGAGTGCATGCAGTCGGTGCTTAACTACCTGAATATGTTCACATAGAAAACAATGGTTACACTGAAGCAATTTCAGAGGCTCCTGGGGTTTATGGCATCCGTAGTCATGGTCATGCCGCTTGGATTGTTATATATGAGACCGCTTCAGCACTGGCTGAACTCACACTGAGTCCTGTGATGGGTGTAGCGTCATGGCACTATCTGTGTGACCATCACACTGAGCTGTTGCCGCACTTTCAGCCTGTGGTCGGACCTTGCCTTTCAGGCATGTTGTTGTCATGACAGAATCCTCCACGACCAGCTGGGGTGCTGAATGCAACGGGCATGCTGTCTCTGGCTCCTGGACAGGACCTCAACTGCAGTGGCATATCACCCTGCCTCGAGTTGCTAGCAGGACTCCTTAACCTGCAAGGATTTCGACTGCTGCTGCATAGCAAGCCTGTACTCTTCCAGACAGACAACACATTGGCCGTGGCGTACATCAACCATCAGGGTGGTCTACGCTCTCGTCGTATGTTGCAACTCACCTGGAGTCAGCAGCGGCTCAGGTCTCTTATGCATATCAATCGAGCTCAATCGTACGGCTGATGCACTCTCATGACAGCTCATGCTCCCAGGGGAATGAAGACTCCATTCCCAGGCAGTCCAGCTGATTTGGAGACGCACAGGTAGACCTGTTTGCCTCCCAGGAGTCCGCTCACTGCCAGTTGTTCTTTTCCCTGACAGCTGGCACCCTTGGCACGGATGCATTGGCACACAGCTGTACCCCAGGCCTACGCAAAAATGTGTTCCCCCCCAGTGAGCCTTCGCACAGAGGCTCCGTGCAAGGCCAGGGAGGACTAGGAGCAGGTCTTGTTAGTTGTGCCATACTGGCCCAGCAAGATCTAGTTCCCAGAACTGTACTTTTGCATTACTTTTTCTTGCATGCTTGTATTTCTTTTTATTTTTTAATAACAAAACAGTTCTATTTTTGGAAAATGTAAAGACCCTTACACACCAAAAGTGAAGTGAATAAGCCTTAGGCAGAAGGAAATGGAAATTATGTGTATGTATAGAAAACAACTAGCTTGCGTTACTTATTTGAAAAAGTAACTCACATATTTTGTTGTAAATTTAAAAGTAATGCATTACTTTATTTGATACTTGAAAAAGTATCTCATCTTGCAACTCACATTACTTGTAATGCATTACCCACAACACTGATAATTAAATGCTTGGCGAGCTTTTCATTTCACAACTGGTCCAAATTGAATAGAACATTCATGAAATGAGTGAAACATCATAGCAAAAATGTATTCACATCCTAATTTATAATTCCAGGTGTCTGTAAGTAATTGCTTCCCAATATCATGTAGAACCTCAAGGCTACTTGAGCTGACAGTGAATGAAACTAGTGTAATATTAAATGCTTACGGCTTTTCAGTTCATTTGTGGGATGAACAAAATCCACATATAGTATGAAAACAGCCAAATTTTTGTCAGTTCAACCAATCACAAGCTCGTTTTAGGGTTTGTGTGGTGTACGTTGCCTCAGCAGCTCAACCATTGAGCTAAAACTGCGGTTCTGCTGTTGCAGTGTCAGACTAATTGGCTGACTGAATTAGACCAACTGTGAAGTGAGTGATTTTGATTGTCTCAATCTGTTTGTTTTCCAGTGAAAAGCTTTCGAGTTTCTAAATTCATTTCTGCAAATGAATTGAATGGAAGAGCATGCAAGTTTGCTTATCACACAAAAGCAAGCTACTTTCATTTCAACATGCATTTTTCTCTCCAAAATGTCTCCAGTTACAATAGGGACAGGGAAAATCAAGGTCAAGGGTCAGAAAGTAACCGGGTCAAGAAAATAAATTGTCCCAGGAAGCGAGACAGACTCAACTGATCCGAGGTTTTGTAATGCAGAGAGCTATTTTTCTTACCCCTTAATCTGCATGTCCTTGCAGCGTTTGCATAATTACAGCGGATTTGCTTGAGTTAAATGTACCGCAACAGGCTCAATAGTGACACATCCCCACTCAAAGCAAGGACAACACTTATGTAATGTAACGTACACTGTGCCAGCTGAGCCCTCGTGTATGGTAATGAAAACCCCACGGACATATTTATTGTTCGGCAAGGCTTCTGATCACACCAGCCAGGTGTTGCAGTTATTTTCCTGTTTTTCTCAAACAAGTTTTTTTGCTCTGGGGAAAGTGCGGCCATGGAAAAGTGAAGACGCATGCAAACTTTGGATGACTTGCATCAACAGCATTTACATGCCATTGGGGGACTGGAAGAATAATTCAAAACTGAAAATGATAATTAGCTGTTGACAAAAATCACAAAAATGTTATTAGTCCATAAACATCGAGGACATTTTATGTTGTTGTGTGCATTCACCTAAAGCTGACGGCAGTAAAGAGGTTCGGTACAATACCGCCGTACTCCCAATAATCCTTCAAAGAGAGTCTTCAAAACCAGGTTTGAGTTATGACTGCATATAAGTTTACAATAATGGCAGCAGAGGAAACTCTGCTTGCTTTGATTTGTAGTCTTTGTATACTAGTTCATCGAGCAATTCATCATTATGGGAAATGTTTCTCTGTCTCTCGCCTATCTCACATCTTCGCAGCTCTGTAACAGAGGAACTGTGTATGAGTTCTTTTTGCATGTAGGTCATACACACTTTTAAAGGTAAAGTGTAGCTTTTCTGTCCCATTGGTAAGACAAAAATTTAAACCCACCCCCAAAGTCATTGTTGCTGTGTCAGGCTGGTCAAGATGTTCAAAATAAAATGTGATAGTGCCACATAGGGCTACAGCAATGCATGAATGAATGAACATTGTTCTACAGTTTGCATGGATGGTATTAAGAAATCTTGGACATTTACAAGATTTCTTGATACTTACTTTGTTCTTGATATTTACTGTGTTCCATATTCCAATAGCTAAAGTACAAATTACAGCTAAACCTTCCCAGAATTTACTCTCCAAGTGTGGGCACAGATATTAGTTTATTATTTATTAATCAACTTGGATCTTTTGAGCCTGTACATGATAAACTCACACGTCTTATTTAGCTCTGTGTTTTTGATCAATCAAATTCTGCCCCCTAATGGCAGGCCACATGGAGGCTCACTGGTTGGAGGCCAAAGATCCAGAAGCCCCCTCATCTTTCTTTCATATCTCCTATCTGATGGTGAGAGTCGATCACACAAACATGTTAATTTGTGTCAAAGGCCTTTGATAATGCTGGTTATTCATCAGATTGCTTACAGGTGCTCATTTACAGTCTCGCTTATCTTTGTTGTTGTAGATTGTCTAATGATGTTGATGGCAAACAATTTCAGGCTCAATGAATTATTAAATGTCTTATGCTATTATTTATGGAAAAGGCGATTGTGAGCTAAAGTTTAAAATAAGAAATAGTCACAATGTGAGATATAAACTCACAATCATGGAATAAAAAGAAAAGTTTTCTCACTTACCTCTTTTTTTCTGCTTCCATAAGTTTTGCAACTATATTATGAAGGTTACAAAACATTCTAAATTATATAACATTTCAATCTTATGAAGTAGATGCCATTGAAATTCATGGTCACCATTCAAATGCAGGTCTAAAAACTTGAGGCTAAATAAACAAGTAGTTTATCCTTTACTTATAGCTGGTCTCATGTCATTGCATCCATAGTTGTTGCAAAGTTCACACTGTGTATAGCAGCATTGCATTCTATACCTCCTAGTTTTTTCGTCCAATCGATGACAGAGTCCTGAGTGAAAATACGTTTTTTTTTGTGTGTGTCCCTTTAAATGCAAATGAGCTGCTGCTCCCTGCCCCCTTTCAAGAAAAAGCCAGAGCTTCAAGAGCTCATACAACAACAAAACAGGACAATCTCACACACTGAAAATGTCAGAAATTGTCAGTAGCGGTGTTCAGCCTTAAATGTTCCTACCCGAGTCGGACAATGATGCCTACAAGCCATGGAATATGGAGATAGAACAGATAAAGTTTAGTTTAATTGCGGGAATAACTTATAATGCCATCTTGCTTTTATCCACTATTAGTACAAGCCCGTTGTAGTGGAGCCCGTCCGAATGATACGTTTTTTGGAAATTTATTGTATTTTATTGTATTTATTTTATCTGCACAAAATCGCCCATAAGAGCTGATAAAACATAGTACAAGAAGTGTGCATTAAATTCTTATCTATAAACTCTCTCTCTCTCCCTTGCATTATCATCAACATACGCAGCGAAGTACACAAAAACAGTACGACATCATTTTGCTCAGGAAATGAATGGCTTATTCTGGCTTATTCTGAGACATTGCTTATGATTTATGGGGATTAAAAAAGGAGTGGGTGGATTTATATCATTCTAGGGTGGTTGTGTACACACACTGCCAACACACATTTATTTTCAAACTATGTAAAAGTGAATTTTGCGTAATGGGTTCCTTTAAAAAATAAAGGCTCTTTATTGGCGTCGATGGTTCCATGAATCAAATGAATTAACATCCATGCACCTTTCCATTCCACAAAAGGTTCTTTAGATTTTTAAAATGCTCTTCACACTAAGAAAAAAAAAGGAACGGATAATGGTAGCATACAGTACTCTATGGCATCACTATGAAATGGTGTGATTCGTACGTGAGGCCAATTAAAAATTATGATGGCTTACTGTGAAAAAATGAACGACACCATCAGTGAAACAGGAATTTTTTAAAGGGATTTTTTCCCAGTTATACCCGAGGATTGGCTGGCTGGCGGACTCATGAGGATGCAAACGCATCGTTTTGGTGACTGATGAACCGAAGCATGACACCTGTTTATCCAGACATTTTGTCTGATGTGAAATATATGATAATGAAATTAATCTGCGATGACTGCGTTTAGTTGAGTGATTTCACAGTTCACATCAAGCACGGCATGCACGCTAAATTGATTTAATAACTTGGGCTGCCATCCACTAATTTGCTTTGATGTGATATCACTTCATTCAATGGCGTGAAGTGCATCGGTACAAATGAAGTATTTACATCTTCATTGTAATTACTGGGGCTAATATTTCAGGATGACAAAAAAGAGTAAATAAGAATAATCTGCATAAAGAATAATTTTCAATTAGAGAGACAGGAAATTCTGCCAAATAATCTCAGTGGGATTATGAGAACAACATAATTATGCAAAGCACACCCATTTGATAGCATCCTTCATTGCGTAGTAATAAATAGGTAATAAGTCATTTATAAACCCTTTATAACACCCAAAGTTGGAATTTTAGGCATTCCTAATGCATTTATAAATGGATACTCACATGAAGACTGACCAAATACCCATATTTCAATGCAAACACCAATATTTCAAACTTCAGTTTAGTTTACTTGATGAAACATTGGAAAGCAATTTACATAGTCTTTACATAGATTAAACGTTATAAAATCCATGTTGAGAATAATAGTCTTTATGATGTTTTTAATGTTAGTAGATATTCAAAAATTATGTCCAGCCTAAGAAAACTGATGATCTTTACAATTTATTCAAAATATTAAACATTTGTTAACGATTTTGCACACATATTGTGTAATTGTGCATGGAGTATTTTTTAAGAACACAATGAAACATAGACATAATTTTTGCCCAGTCTGTCATACAAAGAAGTTATATATGTGACCTGTACAGGTAAAATGAGTCGGATCTAAATCAGATCTAAAAATGAGTCAGATCTAAAAGTATCTTTATTTGCATGTTTTCTGAGAGGAGTACCTTTCCTTTGTCCTCGAAAAATGGTGTTTTTTTTTTTTTTATAGGGCTAAACAAATTAAACAAATTATTATATATAAACAAATTATATATATATATATATATATATATATATATATATATATATATATATATATTTTTTTTTTTTTTTTTTTTTTTTTTTTTAAATATAATGGTTAATCCACCAGTATGTGTAAGTTCTTTAGGTACAGTAGTTTTTCTAATGAAAATTCTAATATAAAAAATATAATTATTGTTGGGATTTAATAGATTCAAAGATAGATCGCACAAAAGTTTCATCAAAATAAAGTCTTTGGGAACAACTATAAAATATTTAGAAGTCAATAACAAAAGAGACTGTGGAGAAGTACATAAAAACGATCCAGCAAGAATGCAAGCTATTATCAAAGCCAAAGGAGGCCAAACAAGACAAATACATTTTAAAAGTATTTTTTTGGTCATTATGTTTCAGTTTGCCTTGTTCAAAGGCAAGAACGCATAGTGTTCGATATGCAGAAGCAAAAAGCAGAGGATTAAATGGTTTTATCAATCATTTTGACATTGGTTTACTGTATACGAATCACTTAAATTGTTAAAATGTAAAAATAAGCAAACCCACACAGACTCTTGTGTTTTAAGGTGTATCCAAGTGCTAAATGAACCAATTAATGAAAAGAATATGAACTGTACAGATGTGCATACTGTATGACTATTTAGACTAGCGAACAGCAAGGATGCACAGAGGACACATTAATACAACCTTTAATTATTCAATGTCCCAGGCAAAATAAAGCCTTAAAGACACCGTTTTGACTTTCCTCTGAAAAAAGACAGTTGCAAAAATCACTCTATTCAACATTTCAAATATGTTTGTTGTTGTTGTTAATACACTCGAGAAGACCTGAAGATGCTGAATAAACAGTATCATCAAGCAGAACCAGCTCTGTCCTTCATAAGTTCCTTCCTTTATAACTTCTTGATTACTTTGGTTTTAAACAGAGATGAAACTGAATAGGGGCAGAAAATGACTTTCTGATGAAGAGTAATTCTTCCTGGAAATGTTGCACCTACACTGAGCTCGGCTTAAAGTTTAATCTCAAACTGTTGATGATGAAATAAACATAAGACATATGGATGATAAAGCCACTGCTCCGCTTAATTGATGCTCCATTCAGCCTTGAAGCATCTGATTTGAAGAGCAAACTGAGTTGCAGATTGGCTCCCTGCTCCATTCTGCAAGTGTGCATACTAAAATCCTTACAGTCACACTAGCAGTATAAAGATGCTGAAACTGTCTAAAATTTTAGTTCTCAGGTGTCTATATGCTCTGTAATTATACTTTTGTCTTATGTTGCATTTGAAGTCAGTGTGTCTCTATGGTAACCGAGGAGTGAAACAAGTAAATTACATAGCAGCCGTGTGTTTTTCTTTCTCTTCCTTTCAAACTAGCTAATAGTCTGAATTCAGCACAGCGTCGATTATTTGACGAAGAGACTGTAGTGCATTGTCATGGTAGCAGAGTTAATGCTTCTGTTTATTTCATTCACTTTATTTCCAGATTTCTTGTTGCAGCTACAAAACATTTTATAGGTAATAGCAACAGAAACCAGTTCATGGGTTTATTTAATTATAAGGAAAATTAATTGTCTTTGTGCCTGAGATGTGTTATATAGGGCAGTCGTGGCCTAGTGGTGAGGGAGTCGGGCTTGTAACCTGAAGGTTGTTGGTTCGATTCCCACGCCGGCAGGAATTGAAGGTGGGGATTGTGAATAAACAGCACTCTCTCCACCTTCGATACCATGACTAAAGTGCCCTTGAGCAAGACACCTAACCCCTAATTGTGCTCCCCTTGTAAGTCGCTTTGGATAAAAGCGTCTGCTAATTGGAAAAAAAAAATAAAAATAGCGTCTCAAGCCATGGGCATCTTATTAAAATTCACTTCTAAAAATGGTAAATTCTGTCATTATTTACTCTCTCTCTCTCTCTCTCTCTCTCTCTCTCTCTCTCTATATATATATATATATATATATAAATATATACACTGTAAAAACTGTTACTTAAATTCAACTCAAAAAAAATAAGGCAACATTTTCCAACTACTTTTTGTAAGTTTAGTGAACTTCTTGGTATTTTGAGTTCGTAAAAATCAGTATTATGTATTTTACTGTATGCTGAAAAATGAAGTAGAGATAACAAGATAAAACAAAACATTTGAGTTTAACCATTGTGACAAGGAGAAGCATATTGACCAAATCGTACTTAGCTAAAATAAGTAACATTTAAAATAAAAAATTCAACTTTTTGATTTTAATTAATTCATTTACTCTCATTAATTTAGACAAATTATTTCTTCAATCCACTTGAAATAATTAGTTAGCATTGCCATAAATAAATAAGGAAAGAGAGGTATTCGTTTCCAACTGTAACACTGTGACGACGGGAGGAAACACGGAACTCGAAGATAGTATATGAAGACGTTTTAATGATGATAATCTCAGACATGTAGCAGGGAAAATCACACATGTAACGTTAACACTCGACCAGGACTGGACTGAAACAGAGGGAAGATATACAGAGGAACACAAGAGGATAACGAGCGGGACAGGTGACGGACATGATTACAAATGAAACACAGCTGGAGAAAATGAACTAATAACGAGATGGAAATCAAAACAGAGAACACGTGACTGAACCAAAACAAAGACCATGTGACAATTGACAGGGCTGACAAAAGCAAAACAAAGGAACAAAGGAACATGTGACAGAAGACAGAACAAACGTGACCAAGGACGGGACTGGGAAGCAAAGAAACAGGGCAACAATTATAACAGGCATAATTATGACACCAACGCTCTATAACTGCTGCTATATACAAACAATTGGGCGCACTTTAATGTTTATTAAACATTTTAACATTAAAAATTACAGAAATGTGCAATCACGTTGTCATGCAGCATGTGACGTTTTGCTTTGGATATAAACACTTAAATTTAAGTTTTGTTGAAGCAATTTATTGTGAAGTTCAGTACAATCATTTTTTGATGGGTAATAATAAGTTACAAAAACATTCACACTTTTTACTTGTGTAAAACTTAAATGAATACAAAAAGAAAAGGGAATCAATTTATTGGAAGAAAGATACTTTTTAAAATAAATTCCTACAGACAATACCATTGAAGCGCTTTTTACCCTGTATAGTCTTGGTCAAATGTTTACATACACTTGTTTTACATGTCATTGTTTTAACAAAATATAGGGGATCATACATGTTATTTTTATGTAGTACTGTCCTGAATAAGATATTTAGGTCTTTAGTATGGGGAAAACGTTTCACTTTTCACTATCAAATGTCAATGTAAATAACAATGGATAATGTACAGGCAGACAATTATTCATTAAACCTAAAACACTATGCAGTGAAGTACAAAATTCACATTGCAGGTAAAAAAAAAAAATAATAATAAGGAAAATTCCGTCAAATTAATATAGTACATTGTACTCTATTTGTATAGTTTTTTTTCCTATTAATAAACTTCTAATTTACTTATTAATTGTTAGAAAGGTAGCTGTCGTAGTGGTTAAGTTCAGGTATTGGGTAGGATTAAGGGATGTAGATAGTCGTGCAGAATTAGGCATTAATATGTGCTTTAATAAGGATCAGACAATAGGCAGGGTAATAAGCAACTAGTTAAAAGTGATAATTGTTCCCCATATTGAAGTGTTAATGATATTTTACATAAAAGATATTCATAAAAATCACCCCCTTCAAAAGTTTGCACACCCTTGATTCTTAATACTGTGCGACGTTACCTGGATGATCTATGGTTTTCTTTTTTCTTTTTCTTTTTTGAACTGTTTTAACAACCCAGGGTTCTTCAGAAAATCTCCAGATCCCACAAATTCTGTGTTTTTCCAGCATCTTTTGCATATTTGAAATCTTTCCAGCAGGGACTTTTACGCAACTATTACAAAAGGTGAAAACATTCTGTGATGCTCCAGAAGGAAACACGATGCATTAAGAATCAGGGGAAGTAAACTTTTTGAATTTGAAAATCAGGGTAAATTGTACTTATTTTGTCTTCTGGGAGACATGATGTAAGTTTCTTCTTTAGCTTCTGAAGGGCAGTCCTAAATGGAAAAACATATGATCTTTATACAAAATAAGAAAAAATATATATACATCTTTATCTTGTTCAAAAATTTTCACCCCCCCATTTTATCTGTCAAAGCAGTCAGGGGAGTTATAGCTTAACGTTGGTGAACTTGAACTTGAAAAATTGTGTGTCCTCACGTCTTTCCACACTTGAAACAACATTCCTTCTGATGTTCATTCATGGTTATTTGATGCTATAAATGAACTACACGAGGAGGTTCACGACACATTAAAGACACACTAGACACTATTTATTGTTTAAACTTCTTTAAAAAAAATACAATATTTTAAACATGAAACTGTTTCATACATTGTCAGTGTCCTCTTTGCTCCAGGATGCATTTTTCACTGCGTGAGAACATGATGTGTGGCGTGAGAGATCTTTGCGAATCTTTGTCTTCTTACACTCGAACCAACGAATGCACTCAAAATTATGTTAAAATGCCCATCTTTGCGAGTATCCCAGTAAACATGTATGCATTTCTATATTATATATTTATAATAGGAGGACATTTTAAGTTATGAAACTTGCAGGATGTTTTAATGGGTTATATGTCCAAAGATCAAGGCAAATTTGATTTTACCCAGTTAAAGTTCTGAGTTAGTGCAGAATTAAGTACAAAGTCTTACTTTGTTGAAAGTGCATCTATATAAATGCTCAGTAAAGCAGATGGAATTTTAACATGACAAGCATAAGAAACGTCTCAGGTTACTCATGTACCCATGGTTCCCTGAGAGGGAAAAGAGAGCTGCGTCGGTTTCTGACGCATTTGTGGGACGCCCTGCGTGTGATTGTCGTCGTGAAGCACATGGTGAAATCTGTCCAATGTGTGACGGGACGTCATACGGGACGGACGTCACCACCATGACATAAAAAGCTAAGCTAAACAGGAAACAAACTATTATTTTAGAAGTAGAAGAAAAAGCAGCAAGGCTCACGGGCAGGGGGCATGCAGCACAGCGACGGCAGTCGACATCCTCGTTCGGTCTCCATGGTTACATGACCATGGTGAGTGACCTGAGACCAAGGGAATCTCAAATGGGAATATCTCAACGCTGTCGGTTCTGACAACGTGTATACGTATATATATACATTGCCGCCAGGACAAAAAAGCTGTCTGTAGAAACCTTAATGAAAACTTCGAAGAATAAATTCGAGAGAGCAACATCGTTGGCCACATCGAGGGTATAGAAAGACCACAAAAAGGTGCGGGGAAGACCCAACCGCCGCGCATCACAACTTTCTTTGCACCTTCCTGAGAGTAAAGCTCTTCCGCGAGTAAAGCCTTGAGGGGACAGCAAGAGGAGAGGGAGGGGGCTCGGGGAAGAAGAGGCTTGGACCGCCCTGCATCATATGTGAGAACTTGCTTGGATCATTTCTGCTAGACTCCTATCTCCCACCAGCATAAAGCACATTAAATAGTGGCAAAAAAAGGGCAAGCCTTGCAGCTCTGTGAAAACACCGCAAAAAATGCTCTAAACCACGCCACAGGGCAGCTCTTGATGACAAAAAAGGAAGAAGCTCTAAGCAAGCATGACAAAAGGAAGGGAGGTCCCATGCAAACAAATAAACACTGAAGGGGAGGGAACAAGAACCTACCCTCCATACCCAAACAGAAAAAAAGAAAAGATAGGGCCATAAAACTACCAAAATCAAAATAAACTCACTCTACTTGGTGCAAAATAAAAGAGAAAAAAAAAAAGAAAAGGAGAGATAAAAAGAAGAAAACTTCTTCAATTGGAAGGAATGGGAAAGATGGAAGAGCCTCAAACATTAAGAAAAATCAACTAAGGACAGGCCTTCAGTAAAAAACACCAACTCTGGGTAATGGGTACCAGAGCGTGCAAAAATAAAGCTAAGTACCACAAGGAGAGGGAAGCGAAAAACAGGGGGCTAAAACTGAATAGAGCATAAGCAAAAAGCGGTGATAAACGCGGGAGGGGGGGCAACATAGACCTTTTGCTAATTTAGTGAAGAAACCCCACCAGAGGGAAAGACAGTATGTAAAAAACTCTAAGCACTGATGGGTGGGGCAGGGACCTTGGGCACTGCAAAGGTACTGTGAAACCAACGGGTAAACACCCCCCAATTTTGTGAATATAACTCAATTTTGGAGGGAGGGATCCTAGGATTTGTGTGTCTACTCTCTCAGTAGAGAGAGCTGACCTTATGAGCTGGGCCCCCTAAGAGGCAGATGATTCAATTGATCCATAACTTCTGGGGGATGGAGGAAGGAAGACCGGAAGGAGGGAAGGAGTCCCCTGGCCCAGAAACTCCCCCTCCCCCGGGTAGAGAAGGGAAATCTCACAGGGAGGGATCCGAGAACGGACACACGCCGCCCGGCCTAAGGCATGACCCCACCATGCCGGGAGCCCCAGGACGGTCTCCAGAGCTCACGGGATCGGGGGAAAGCCAGTAAAACCAGGGCAACAACAGGCTCAGAGAAGAAAACGCAGCCCCCAGGGGTGGTGGTACTGTAGGGTATAGAAATGCCCGGGAGGAGAAGAAAAGATGACGTGACGAGACTCCCTGACGCAAACGGATCTACCTGCTCCACTGTGGATCCCTCCCACAGTGAGCGACAAACACACCACCCCAGTAAGTCTCCTCTCCCGGGCCTCAGCCCCTGTCTCAGGGAGCCCCTGTCTCGACAAGATCAGGGGCCCCATGGTTCGTATTCCTCTCACAACTTTGCCCCAAACCCCATGCAGCGCTGATGAATCACACTCAGACAGCCGCCTAGGCGGGCGTCCCCGCAGACCGCCTGTGAGATACCCCCCAAGGCCACAAGATGGTAAGTCCCCAGTGCTGTTTCCAGTCGGATGCACATGGAGAAATGGCATGCCCCCAGGATTGGGATGGAACACATGGGCTGCCGGCCAAACCCTGGATGTGCCATAATGCCCCCAGGGAGATGGCTCCCCCGACCACCCCGGGGGGGACCGAAAGACCCCCCCCACCTCCCGCCCCCCGGTCTGTGCGGTCTGGACCCGTCCGTAAGCGACCTGGGAAGCCCAAAGAGGTCCAGCAACACCGCCCCCAAGGAAATCCCAACACCTCCCTCTCCCACAACCCCGACGAACTGCTCTTGAGAATGAGCCCCACTTGGGCCAACAGGGCGGGATCTTGATCATTGAGCTGCCCCTTTTTGGAGGCTGCGGCCATGTAGCAGTCTCAGCAACAAACGGTTTTGAGGTATCACACTTGGGCGCCCCATCCCCCCCACAAACCCTGTTTTCAATAGACAGCCCGGCCACCACCTCTCTAGTGACGTTCTGGGAGTATCGATTTGACTGTGCACGAGAAAGTTCCTTTCTGTCCAGAAGAAGGCCATTTCAATCAAATTCCGAACACGCCAAACAGTACAGTCGTGAGACCCAAATGACTCAAAAAACTGGTTCTCTCAAGGCCAAATAGCTCGCCTTTTTTGGCGTTTAAAACGGCCCCCCCACACCTCCATGTTAGCCAAACAGCATCTCGATGCTGACAGCTAACTCTCTTGACTGAGCCAGAATGAGCCGGGAGTCTAGGCAAACCGAACCACGCGAATGCCCTGGAGTCTCAATGAGATAAAGCGAGGAACCCATTCCTTTGTGTGAGGCAGGATGGAGAAAATGGAAAAAAAGGCCAGAACTTCCTGTGTTGGATGCTTCGATCCCCGAACTGCCAACGGATGAGGAACTTTCCTGTGGTTGAGGAACCATGGAGATGGTGTAAAAAGCAGCATTTTTTGGGTGGTGTCAAACAGTCCTCGAAACTGATCTGAATTGAGACACAAAGAAGCGTAGTCTCTGCAGACTTGACTTCTCTGCTGAGAGCAGGAGCGATTTAGTTGTTCTAGAATAGGAATCTGTACTTCATCCTTCTCTGGGAAGAACTCAGAGTGACCGGCTTGTAACCCTGAAACTCTCTGCTGGGGGAGGGAACCCTTTCTATAAACCCTTCTTCCGTACCCCTGAACTTTACTCCTGTTCCATAACCAGAGACTGCTCTGGGTTGACCACAGTAAAAACCAATTCGAACGAACGGGCGACGAGAACCGAACTGAAATTGGACCCATACCCAACTGTTTGTGTTGCCCAACCCTGCCAAGGGACAGAAGGTTTCCACGCTGTTGAAAAGCTGCAGGAAACTCCAACCTGAAGCCAGACCCTCTCTACTGGCTGGGCTCAAACTTTTCACGACCAGCTCGGGAAGACACCCTGGCTGAAAAGACGAACCGCCGAACGGCCTGCAGCGTTGTCTTAATTTTCCTCCTTAGAGGGAGGCAGAGGGAGAAGCCAGCTCTACTATTTCTTTTTACAAACAGAACACGGCGAGGCGGGCCTCAGAGCCAGACTGCCCCCTTGAGGGCGAAACACGAGGCGACACTGGTTGCAGGGCCCCAGGAGGGCGAGGAGAAGGGACGACCCACCTCGACCTGTCCCTTCCTGGCGCCGACCCGCCCCCCAGTCTCCCTCAGGGGGACCCCCTCGACTGCGATAGGGACGTGCCCCCTCGAAAGCTGGAGCAGGATAAACTCTGAGGCTGCGTCTCTTGAGGGTTGAGCAGGCCGAAGACAAATTCGGCAGAGACCCGCCCTTATGTTGGAGCGCCTACTGACACCTGGACCGAAACTCGCAGCTCGACGGAACTGCTCGGGCCGCGTGAGGAGCCGAGTCGAGAGCTGGGGGCGCACTCGAGAGATTTTGGCCTTTGTCTTTTTTGCTTTTAGGCGAGAAAGGAGCGGCTGGAAAGGAGCTTTCTGTTTCTTGGACTCGACTGTTTCTTGCCGCTGAAAACCTTGAGAACGACGGAGAGCCGGACTCCAAATTCGCTTGGAACGGTCTCTCAGGGAAGGCTGATTGACCCTCAGTCTGTCTTTGTCTAACTTTGTCGCCCTAGAGAGCTCCTTTTGCTTTAAGGCCCATGCTAGTAAGGCTGCCATGCAGCCTGCGATGGCCCTGCCACCTCCTTGTAGCCTCTCGCTGATGTGCCCCTTAGGGAGACTGCTCTCCGATACCTCTTTGATTGACGCCCTCGCAGGAAAGGCCTGAGATAGCTCGCAAGGGAGTCTCCTGCTGCAATCACCGCCCATAAACGCATGCTGCCAGCCTGAGAAGCCGCAGCCGAGCGATTGTTGTGGGGGCACTCGGGCTTGTGTACGGGGGGCTTTACTTGGCAATTTCGGTCTCTCTTGGAGATGATCTCTGAAAACAGGGGGAGAGGCAGCGCGCAAGGTGCTTTTTCATCGCAGAATTATTTTTTTAATAATTTGAAAAGTTCCCATAATCGATTTATAATTATACGAATTCTTGATGAACCTCAAGATTGAGGTTTCTTTCTATCGCCATAAGCGCCTCAGTGAGATTGATAAAACAGGGTAAAAAATCGGTTGTCTGGTCGTGTCTTGGGTGTACATGTGTCGAGGTAGGAAACGTAGCCCCAAAGAATTGAACGAACCCCCTTGTTCTCGACTGGGGCAATTTCGGTTAGATGAGGCACATATAATCGACGCGGAGAGAGGCTTCCTCGACTTCTGTGAGTGAGTGAGAGTGGAATCCACATCCCAAATCCACAACCAATTCCATGTTCAATAATTCAAGAACTGAGGAGACATTGAAACATTGCAGCAAAACCCACCAAAGCGAGTTTGGAAACTGCAGCAAACTCTGCAAACTCAACAGCGCTGAGCAGGGAAAGGGGAGAGAAAGCAGAATTTCCGCAACCAGCCTTCTCGAACCCCTCTGCAAGCGCCAGTTGCGATTCCCAGGACGACAACACTTCGCGAGTGTGTATCCCGAGCCGACAGGGGCCGTCACGCTCGAGGGAATCTTGCACTTTTTCGCACAAATCCACGGACATTGATTTTCAACAGACAACACATATGCAGCACCGCAGCTTCCTCCCTCCCCGCGAGCGGAAGCAACACTCGCTCCCAAAACACACAAACAAGCAACACGCCCCCGTCCCTCCCCATGCGCAGTGGAAACCGGGACCCTTCTAAACAACCTGCTTATTATTGCACCAGACACGAGCAGGTGAACATATATGTGGAGATCACAGACACAAACCCCCAGAGAGCGTCAGAAGTGCCGCACAGTGAGCTTCCAAGCGACGAGTGCTTTTGTTTCCAGCGTGGGATACAGCCATTCACACATAGCTTCCACGGTCATGACGTCACCCGTCTATGACGTCCCCACCAAACCATTGGACAAACTTCACAGAGCGAGCACGCAATGGAGTTCCCAAAACGCGTCCCAAAGCGAGCACGTTGAAGCGCAGATTGGAGGGAACTTAAGCCAATACCTGTCATGACATATTGAGTTGCGATTAGCCCTGAACAGTAGCCTTGAGGACAGGAAATATGTGTTATTCTGCTGTGCAACCGCCAAAACACAGTACTTGAGACGAGGGAGCAAATAAGCACTTGTGGATGGCCTTGTTTGAAGTTTGAAAGGCTCATTTATTTTAAAACATGTGGATGTTGTGAGCTTCGAGTGACTATTCAATGTTTTGCGGTTTGCACTTATGAAAAGAAAAAATGTTGACAGTAGTCAAAGTTTTCTGGCAGTTCTCCAGAAACTCCTTTTACTATCCCATGATACCCACATGTTTCTTGATATAAACATTACATATTAATTCATAAAACTTTTAAGGTCTGATGGCTTCTTTAAGAAACTCCGCATCCCTTGAATCTTACTAGCAGCAGTATCTATATTTATCAGGAGACCCATTTATCTTCACAAGCCATCATCAAGAAAGGGTGTGTATATTATTCCAACATTTAAATCCAATGGGAATTGAGTTGCTTGAAAATATAATATTGTGTTGAAACCAAACGGACAAGATTTATTAATATATGTCACAAGTGAAGCAGTCTAAAAGTATATTCCAAAAGTCTGTCATGGCAGCTAGAGGATTTGAGCAAAACATCTACAGAGCTAATGGTAAAGGATGGTGGGTTGACATTAATTGCTACATTGTGACAGCAATGAGTCATTTGTTTACCAAGTTTTCAGAGCTTTTTAAATCATTGCATGTCTACGTAATTGGCTCTCCGATATCATAAAGAAGAAAAGCTTATCAAATATATAAGTTCTATCATCATTTACTCATCTTTGTACCATTCCAAACTTGTATGTCTAACTTCCTTTAGTAGAAAATAATAATAATAAACTACACAATTTTAATTAATGTTTTTAGTGCTCTTTTTGACACTTTCAGGCCAGTTCGTTATGTTTTACCGTAAAACTGGTGGCTAATTTGTACACAATCTCAGTTGTACACACAGTTTATACATACAGGGGAAGACCTTCATGCTTACTTTTGGCCCAAAATCATACGTTTCCATTTGAATCACTTTGTAGAAAATAATACGCAGTGACCACCTTAGTTACGTTTTCACATTTTCTCACAAGATCTTTTTTTTTTTTTTGGTCCATACAATGAAAGTCCCAAACATTCTTCAAAATATTTTCTTTTGCATTAAGACCAGAAAAATGGGAGACTTTTCGGAAGCGTACTCCAATTTCGCCACAGCGCCAGGCACAAGTCAAACTCACGAAGAAAGGATACAGGTGCCGAGTGAGCTTCAGCAGAACAACAGTGAACGGCGAATAGTATACACTGCTCAAAAAAAATAAAGGGAACACTTAAACAACACAATGTAACTCCAAATCGATCACACTTCTGTGAAATCAAACTGTCCACTTAGGAAGCAACACTGATTGACAATCAATTTCACATGCTGTTGTGCAAATGGAATAGACAACGGGTGGAAATTATATATCTGATATTTTGGTCACTTTTGAGTCCTGGCGGTGCTTTCACTCTCGTGGTAGCATGAGACGGAGTCTACAACCCACACAAGTGGCTCAGGTAGTGCAGCTCATCCAGGATGGCACATCAATGCGAGCTGTGGCAAGAAGGTTTGCTGTGTCTGTCAGTGTAGTGTCCAGAGCATGGAGGTGCAACCAGGAGACAGGCCAGTACATCAGGAGACGTGGAGGAGGCCGTAGGAGGGCAACAACCCAGCAGCAGGACCGCTACCTCCGCCTTTGTGCAAGGAGGAGCACTGCCAGAGCCCTGCAAAATGACCTCCAGCAGGCCACGAATGTGCACGTCTGCTTAAACGGTCAGAAACAGACTCTATGAGGATGGTATGAGGGCCCGACGTCCACAGGTGGGGGTTGTGCTTACAGCCCAACACCGTGCAGGACGTTTGGCATTTGCCAGAGAGCACCAAGATTGGCAAATTCGTGCCCTGTGCTCTTCACAGATGAAAGCAGTGAGCACATGTGACAGAGAACACGACACTGGAGACGCCGTGGAGAACGTTCTGCTGCCTACAACATCCGCCAGCATGACCGGTTTGGCGGTGGGTCAGTAATGGTGTGGGGTGGAATTTCTTTGGGGGCCGCACAGCCCTCCATGTGCTCGCCAGAGGTAGCCTGACTGCCATTAGGTACCGAGATGAGATCCTCAGACGCCTTGTGAGACCAAATGCTGGTGCGGTTGGCCCTGGGTTCCTCCTAATGCAAGACAATGCTAGACCTCATGTGGCTGGAGTGTGTCAGCAGTTCCTGCAAGAGGAAGGCATTGATGCTATGGACTGGCCCGCCCGTTCCCCAGACCTGAATCCAATTGAGCATATCTGGGACATCATGTCTCGCTCCATTCACCAACGCCACGTTGCACCACAGACTGTCCAGGAGTTGGCGGATGCTTTAGTCCAGGTCTGGGAGGAGATCCCTCAGGAGACCATGCCCAGGTGTTGTAGGGAGGTCATGCAGGTACATGGAGGCCTCACACACTACTGAGCCTCATTTTGACTTGTTTTAAGGACATTACATCAAAGTTGGATCAGCCTGTAGTGTGGTTTTCCACTTTAATTTTGATTGTGACTCCAAATCCAGACTTCCATGGATTGATAAATTTGTTTTTCATTGATAATTTTTGTGTGATTTTGTTGTCAGCACTTTCAACTATGTAAAGACAAATCTCTCACGTCTCATTCACATCTAGGATGTGTTATTTTAGTGTTCCCTTTATGTTTTTGAGCAGTGTATATAGCCTACGTCAATTTTCTCAACTGGTGGGTTTCAAGATCGTTTTGAGTGGCTCGAATTGTGTGCAGTCAAAGAAACAATAATAATGCAACATAAAACTCTGTTTTTCTGATGACACTTTTACTTTGGAACACGTGTGAAAGCCGGTGACACTCCTGTCCTGCTGAGAGAAACTCGTTATCCTTATTCAGTATCTGCGGTCAGATTATATGTTGTCAGGCTATATGTCAGTGTGCTCGTATTGCACACTTTTAACGCTCAAATACGGCGCGCTGTAAATCACTTTTCACTAAAGCGCATAAAACTACGAGCTTTCAGCGTTGTAGTTCTGTGGTCAATTAAGTCATTAAATAACCAAAAAGGCAATTAAAGCAGTGTTAAAACTGTGCATGCATGCATGTTTTTGTTGTCCGTCAAATGTCTCTGGACTAAAATATTCTGCTATGTGAGGTCACAATATAACTGATATGTAATTTTGTAACGCATAAATAAATGTGAGCACTGTGCATTTGTAATAGAAGATGCTAAGTACAAACAAAAATGTATCTTTTAAATGCATAAAATGATTCATTTTACATTGTCTGTTGACTTCCGCCTTTATTCACATTCTTGCAAATGACAATGTGACAATATAGAAAGTTAAACATTTAGTGTTTGCTTTTGTAGTTTTAGAAACAGACAGACTCAGGATTGTTGAAGAGTTCCTTGATTATACATACAATTCAAGGATAATCTTTGAACTACAGTATGCAGTGATCCGCATGTCTCGTCCATGAAGATGCAACAATGGAGAACAAGCTATTGGGAGTTTTGAAAACAGAACAAGCTAACTGAACAAGAAAGCACCTTTATTAATATTTCTGCAGTTGAGGAATAATTTATTTGATTTTTTAAAGAGATACTGATCTAATTCTTTATCTCAATTACAATTAATTGTATGCAGTTGTGCTGTAGGCAAAGTCCAGTACATTATATACTCATTTTTAAGATTTCTTTGCCACCCCTGCCTGGTCACCCCTATGAAAAGATCCTGGCTCCGCCACTGACACTTGAAAATGCTTATATTCACGAGTAACCTCGCAGCCAACTATGTATTAAGTGGCTTAATAAATAAGAGTTAAAGACCTTCTGAAGCGAAACCATGCGTTTATTCAACCTCCACCTTCCATATTCAACTTAGGAAGAAAGCGTAACTGAAGTCGATTTCATAAGTTGAATACATAACCTAAGCGGTTTGAACTACATTACACTTTCTTCCTAAGTTGAATACGGAAGGCGGTTTGGTAGAAGCTGGATATTTGACTTTATAACTTTTTTCGTATGAAATGAGACTCTGGATGACATCATTAAATAACAGTGCACAAAATATTGATTTGACTGTGTTTTAATATTTTATTAGCTCACTTAACGCAAAACTTCCACGAGAAAAAAAAAAAAAAAAAAAAAACGGTTTTAGCAAGCTTATAGCGCTGTAGATTACAGTTACCCGCATGAGCCTGTGTTATTACCAGGGAATAACCATGGCATGATTGACCAATCAGGAATCAAGTTCTCCACAGAGCTTGATTCCAGAGCATTTTTGTCTCAACAAAAATGAATAAATACTGTAGCAAATATATGTTAATGTAAAGAAATCAAACAGTATTGTAAGTGTTACCAAACTTACGGCCGGTACAATTTTCTCGAATTTTTTTTTCCGGCCATTGGCAGGTGTGATAAAAGGTTAGTTTAAATATCAGAATAATAATTGTATGTAATAATGTTTTAACAGTTGGCACTTTACATATTTCTATATTTCTACAATTATAAAACTAAATTTGATATTTATTAGATGTGGAATATGGCTAAATAAATATTACAAATAGCTTTTGATGTTCCTCATTTGCAAGTCACTTTGTATAAATCTGCCAAATAAAAAAAAAAATGTAAACAATTATGATATAATGTGTCAATATTGAATGACTGTAAATAATTATTGTTAAAGATATTTACATTAATATTGATGAAAGTTAATCTATCACACTGGAAATCAAAATTCGAGTCCATTGTGGAATACGATATTTTTCGTAGTTTGGTCTGTTATATACTGGGCATTTTTTTCAAATGTATGTACAGTGCATCAAAAACATGCAGTTTCAGAATCAGTTCTCCAGATCTCCCATAGAGCTGGCAAAAGTGGTTTTGATCATACACAGTCAAATATTCACTTTAAACATAATTACTTGCTGTTTTGTGTAATCATGTGTAATTAACTGGAGCATATCGAACAATTCAGGAGAAACTTGACCGAGCCATTACATTTAATTAACTTTTAAACTGGGCTGTCACTTCTGTGAAGGACTACTTAATTAGCGACAAATTAGGCCAAAGTGCTGTAAAGAAATCATCTAAGAGACCTGAAAAGAAGTAAAGAAATTCACTCTAAACAGCCAGTCAGTGCAGAAACATGGATTCTTACTTGTTACAGCCACAATAATAACGGATTTCAGCAATGCTACAATTATAATAATAATGCACTCTGAAAATACCTAACAGATAAATGCAATTCACGTGAAGTCTAAGTCACAATTAGAACCTCCTTTCATGCGTGATAAATATTCATGAACAGTGCATCGGCTACAATAATTATCGGTTGACAATGCCGAGTTTGGGGTGGGGTTCACTGATCCAACCGTGGTTAAAGATGCTTTAATTGTCATGGAAGATTGTTTTCTCTCCGTGGTTTACTTTTGAAATGGCTTGGTCTGCATTCCCCCCCCCCCCCCCCCCCCAAATAGTTGTCTTCTAAAGTCAAACTGAAAGTATGCATTCAGTAGAGTGTGGAATGTGGGCGGTAGCGTATGACGATTAGGGCTCGGAAGTGGAAAGTTGGCGATTTGAGACCTGCAATGAAACAAGCAAAGGCAAAGAAACTGAAACTGGTGTACTGTGACATAAAGCGTATCCTTAATGATTACTTTCTTGTGGGTGGCGAGTGTAGTCGTTGAGTTATAACAGGGTCTGCATTTTTAAGTATGTAGCTGGGGGTAACTCAGTGAGCTTAGAACAGTTTTGGAATTGCATTACCTTTTCAAGTCTTTGAGTCGTCATTGACATGCGGGTGTATAGTGAGCAGGAATCCTATCTTTTCCATAATCTATTCTAGCCATTAGTGCCACTCATGAAATCATTTCCTCCGTGGGGTTGCCATGGTTGCCGGCCTTCAACATAGAACATGTTAACGGTTGTCACCCTAACACATCTAATTTTCCAATATTACCCTGCAGTCATGAAAAATGCTTCATAAAAATTCTATATTCTAACAGTCTACTAATAATCCAATGGGAGTTAGTTGACATGTCGTTGCAAAGTGGACTATCGAAAATAAATTACCTATACGTTCCATAAAGGTTTTTATATTTATTATATTTAGACACCAAAACAGTATCAAATAAAATATGTAATGTGTATTCCAACATATTGTATGGCTGATAAAAAATTTAAATAAATTAGAATCAAGTGTTCCACAAAAGTGTGTATTAATACTGAAGATATTTGTAACTTATGCTAATAAAGATTCTTTGTTACGTGTAGTAATAACTATGCATAATTACATGCAAATAACCCTAAATCAAACCCTCATCCTAACCCTAACCCTAAAGTAAGTACATGTAGTTAATTATTATACTTAAATGTATAAATATACTGCAACACAGACACCTTAAAATAAAGGGTTACACTTTATTTTAAGGTGTCATTATTACAGTGTAATTACACATTTAAGTACTGAGTAATATTAAGTAACTACATGTACTTACTGTAGGGTTAGGGTTAGGATGAGGGTTTGGTTGAGGGTTAATTGCATGTAATTATGCATACTTTCTAGTTATTACTACAGTAAATACATGTAACATATGTAACAATGGCACTGTAAAATAAAGTGTTACCAAATAAAGCGTAACCATTTATTTTAAGGTCATGTAGTTACTATAGTAAAAACAGTAAGTTATGCATGGACTTTAACCCTTTAAGTGCATGTAGTTCATTAATATTACTCAGTGCTAATTTGTGTAATTACACTGTAATAACATAGATAGTGTAACCAAGATTCCTAAGCAAATGTTAATAAGTGTTTAACTTAGAGAAATCGGCCCTTATCCATATTTTCTTTTCTCAAGTTTATTGGTTCAGTTTAGGTTGCAAATCAATTCATAAATACAAACCGTATACATTACGTTTAATAAATTTAATATAGACAGCTGACATTTCTTTGCATCGATAAAGTTCTCTCTACAACCACGTATGTTTTGCATAGAATATGCGAGGATTTTCATCATTGTTACCTCAAAAAAGAAAGAAAAAAAAAATACAGAAGAGAAGTTAAATGAATTTCCAGTCATCGCAAAATGTCAAACAAAAGTTTAATGTCACTGAATTTCTGCAAAGGGGCCAACAAAAGTCCAAATACAGGATAAAATTCTGCACACCATTATGTAGAAAACCAAAATAAATGAGCCGCAGCTTCAACCCAAGGCATTTAGCTTTGTAATATTAGCCGTTTATATTTACACAAATGTATACATGTGGGAAACTCATCCAGTATAGCTGTCACACATTGAAAGCTGGGTTACGCTAGAGCTGATGTGTTGTTGTTTTATTATCAAAAAATATATGAAACATTTTGTGCTCCTCGTACAAAATCGTACATACGCGTTGTTCAGAAGTAACGTCTGGGAGAAGAGAGGAAACTAAATGCTGTATCTTTTCCTGAACGCTCGAATGGCTGTAGATAAAACCTTTATTTAACACAAAAATTCATCAAACAATATAATGAGCACATCAAACAACATATCCATCCGAAAGTCCCGCTTTTAGTCGAGTTCTTCGATACAGGGGAAAAAAAAACGTCAGTACACACACAACCTCATTTTTAAAAATAATAATAATAATAATAATGGGGCTTTCATGTCTGTCACTGCCGTTTGTCTTTTAGTATTAAGCAAGAGTTTATTACAACAGCAATCAAGCACACACACACACACACACACACACACACCACACTATCAAATTTCAAATTCTCCTGAAAAATCAAAAGAGAATGAATATGATTAAGCCCTTCTGTGATGCCGTGTTGTTCCCTACAGAGTTCCCTGTGTTCCTGTCTCCTTTCACTACCCATAGCATTTAGAACGTTAATTGGATGTCAACAATTGCTGGGGGCTTCGGCTTTTAAACGCTATGATCATAGCTGTCACTCCTCATTGCTTCAGATACAGTGGGCAAGTGGCAATGAATTACAGTGAGAATCACTTAAATTATATCAAGGGATTTTAAAAAAAAAAAAAAAAACATTTCAGTGGAATATTACCCATTGGAGTGTGAAATGTAATTATGCAAGAGAAGATTCAGTGTTTCACAAGGTCAGTTGAGATCTACATTAAAAACAAATCAGTGGATCTGAGTACTTACTACATTTGAATTTCAACATTAAAAAAGATGTTCTTTGTAGTATGAATAAAATTCAGACGTACATGTTATTGTCACATGATCTACCAGCGTCAGTTGCTTTCAAATGCTGTATACTATATTGTATATACGCTACCGTTCAAGATTTTTTGGTAACACTTTATTTGAAATCTTTATATATAATGCATTATAAAAGTATTTGGTTACACTTTATTTTAAGGTGTCCGTGTTACAGTGTATTTATACATGTAAGTATTGGGGCCAGGGTTTGGTTTAGGGTTAATTACATGTAATTATGCATAATTTTATAGTTATTAATACAACGACTATATGTAACGTGAGA
Source organism: Opsariichthys bidens (assembly GCA_037194245.1). NCBI lineage: Eukaryota > Metazoa > Chordata > Actinopteri > Cypriniformes > Xenocyprididae > Opsariichthys > Opsariichthys bidens. Next base: position 2,675,897 of record CM074313.1, read on the forward strand.
CGACACTGTAAAATAAAGTGTTACCAAGTGTTTTTAATGCATTTATTATGCTTTGCAATGAATGTAATTAAAATATTATCATTATCATGTATCATCATTATAATACCGTTATATTAGGTCACACTTTATATCACTCTGTCTTTAACTACCATGTAATAATAATAATAATAATAATAATAATAATAATTCTAAGGTACAATGTACTTATTGTGTTGATGTTGTATTGGAAAACACTTCTACTGGTAAGGTTAGGGTTTAGTAGGGGGATAAGTTGTAAAGGAAGGGTCAACTGTGTAATTATAGATGCAAAAATGAAAGTCCACATGTACGTTTTTACAATAAGTGTATTGTATCAAATGATAAATTTAAAGGAGACCTATTAAGAAGTCTCAGGTGTCCCCAGAAGGTCTTCAGCTCAAAATGCCTCACAGATCACTTATGCCACGTTGTAAATACCCATGTTTGAGTGCAGACAAAAACTTGTTTTCGTGCATGTGTCTCTAAATGCAAATGAGCTGCTGCTCCCCACCCCCTTTCCACGATCACAGCTCCTGCTTGCATCGGATACTCTGCAAAAGACTGACAAACAAAACATCTGCTTGGCTTCATTATCTATATTGTTGTTGTTCATCATGACAGTTTATTATCTTCATGTGTTTTAAAGCTATATCAGTTTAAACAGTTTTCTGAGCTGGCTGTCTCGTGAGTATTAAAACAACTTCTCTTTCATGTCTTATCGTGTTAAAACTGTCAAAAACACACAAAGTTCACAGCAGAGACAGAAATCGCATGTGGATATTAGATGTGTGGGCGTGTCAGCGGTCGTGGGCGGGGCTTGTACAATGTGATGTCACAGAAAGTGAAAATTGCTTGAGGTTTGATGGGGATTAAATTGATGCATTTTTATCAATATAAGGTGGTTGCGTACACACGGCTGACACACACTTATGTTCAAACACCATGTAAAAGTGAATTTTGCATAATAGGTCCTCTTTAAATATTAGTAAATACAGCAGTTAAAGACACTTAATATAAAGTGGGACCAACTTCTGAACGGTAGTGTATATATAAAAACGAAAACAAAATTAGCCTTTCAGTCTTGGGAATTGGGAAGTGTGAACTTTCATTTTCAACAGCTTTGTTAGATGACAGCTTTGCTTTTTGGTTTGGGTGTCTTGGTTTGTTTAGCACATTTTAATGTTCAATTACAGAGAAAGAACAAAAGTCACGCTTAACACACAAAAACATCCACGCAATCAAGAAAGTGTTTCTTCCCAACACAACTTTTCTTCATTCCGTGCCAAGCCAGAAACAAAAGACTTTTAAACTAAACCAGAAATGCTCTCTTCTCCTTTCCAAATTAAAGTGGAAATCAGCGCATGATGTGTGAGTTTGGGGTCACTGGGTTTCTAAGCGATCTGTGGGAGCAAAAGGCAAGTAACTTAAATGCAAGTCTTCTCGTCTAAATAAAAGTCAGTGGGGTGTGCTTCTTGCCACGAGTGCATTGTATTAAGGCACAGGCGCTGTTCTCCTTTTTGAACAGAGTGGGTGCACAGGTTCCATCCCAGTGCAAGCACAGTTTGGGTTCAGGTGATCACCGTCATGAGAGGCGTCCCAGATGGAGGACTCGAGTAATAATACAAAATGTGATGTTACAAATAGTTCTGACCTCAAAAAGAGAAGAAATGTGTCACATTTATGTGGCGTACGCAAGACAAAGCACCCACTGTACTTCCTTCAGCAAAAAATATATTGATTCTGATTGAAAAAGAGGACACTAATGAGCAAAAGCAAGGTATGGATGTGACCGGCGACAGTCATGACGTGTTGAAAGGGTTTCTGGTGATCACCTTGAAAGTTTCTGGTTCAAACATTGTTTTACAAAGTATTTTCACAAATCTTGAGGAAATCCTTTTCGGTTCTTGTCAACGTCGGATTCTTCAAGAGGAACGCGTCCTCTGTATGTACGAGTGTGATGTAGCATGTGTGTGTGTGTGTGTGTGTGTGGAAGTGACTTTGTGAGTATCTAGAGGCATAAGTTGCTGCTGATCTGGCAAGTAGAGCCAGTTCCTGCTTGTGATAAGAAGAGTTTTCCATTGGGGCAGACACACACCTCAAAGACAGTCTGTCTGGTTCCAGAGGGGGAGGCTTTTCCCTCCGGCAGACGTAGGAGCTTGATTTTCTTGGCATCCAAACTGATCTAAAGAGAGAGAGAAGAGGATCTAAAATTTATTTCATCGTTTCACATTATAGCTTTTTTAAATAAATGCCACTTTCCTTGAACAAGGTGCAATGTTGGTCCTTTATTGTTAACCTTTATTTTACATTCTTTGTTTTAATATTACTTTTTAAAGCGTGTTACTAAAACTTGGGACAAATCTTAAAGTATTATTCTTTCTAGCAATAAATCAACATCAAAATTAAACAATAAATATAGCTGCGAGCAGCGATTATCGGGGTTCAAGCGCTTTAAAGCCTTTAAGCACATGCTTAAAACGGTATTATGTTTCAGTTAGCAAGCCTGTAACCAACTTCATCATAGATGGAAAAGGAGATTCACAGCAAACACAGGCATAGAAAATGTATAGTTTTAAAGCTTTTTAACGACAAGTTCGCCAAAGTGGAGTTTTGAAATAATCTCCAATATTTAATGAACAATTTGATGGACAGTGGCGGTCTTAGAGGCTTAGAATAAGAACAGCCTCGAGGGCTGTGAGTCAAACAGGCGCAGTGAGTTTTGTTTCGATCGGCCTCCTTTAACCTTGCCTGAGAGCTGCTCAAACTTCATTGGCCGATGGTGGACATGTTTTTTGAGATGCATCAGTGCCTTCATAGACAGTCGTGGCACTTTGGACAAAGACTCTACATGCCAATTCGATTGGACTAATGGTGAAGTAGTTGTAGCAATTTTCAGTTTTTTTCCGGTTATACCTCCACCAAGTGGCCAGTCGCTGCGTCCTTTTTCAAGCAACCACAGAATGAGCTTCAACATAGGTGTGCTGAGTTTGGTGAAAATCTCTCATTCCGTTGACAAGTGACAACCAATTTATTAAAAGTGGCTCCGGCTACTTTGAACATTTTGGTGGCCCTCAGGGACCGTGGATTGAAATTTCAAGTTTTTTTTTTTTCATCAGATTCCAGAGAATCTTGCTGCAAAATCCTATGACTAGTTTGCAAAAGTAGGTTTCTCCAAAAATCCAAAATACCCCAAAATTTCAACAAGAGATTTTTTTGTCTTCATCTTAAATCAAGGATTCCCCTGACATTAGACACTTCAGACAACTCCTAATGATTTAGGAGTTAAGAGAGATTTCATACTTTAGACCGCTGTTGGGGCGAGCCTTGGTGACGCTGTACTACCACTCTCTACGACTTACGGTTTAATTGCTCGTTAACTTTTAGGGGCGATGCTGATCCATAGAAAAAAAAATCTATATCACCATTATACAGTTTATTAAAATCATAGTTTTTGTTAATAAAATTAGGTGATACTTAAACATTTTACTCCAATGAATATCATTGTCATAACTACATGTTAAAAACTTCAAATAATTAAGATTTTTTTAATGTTTTTGAAACAATTCTCATGCTCACCAAAGCTGCATTTGTTTGATAAAAATACAGTAAAAATTGTGAATTATTAAAAAAAAAAAAGTTCTCTAAAAAAAAAAAAAAAAAAAATTCTATTTCAAATAAATGCTGTTTTTGTTCATTTTTTGTGCATTTTTCCCCCACTGTAATATTAAACAGCAAAAACTGTATAATATTATTGTGGGAAATATTTTTTATGGATTCTCTAATGAACAGAAAGTTAAAAAAAACATTTTTTTTAGCATTTATTTGAAATAGAAATCTTTTGTAATATTATCGACGTCTTTACTGTCGCTTTTGATCAATTTAAATTTTATTTGGTAATATTATTTCATAATATCACTGTTTTTAGAGACTTCAAAAACATTAAAAAATCAATTTCTTTCCACACTTTTCATTGGTAGTGTATCTTGACATGATTTTCCGACACTGCTACTGTAAGATTTTAATTGTTGCATAGAGCAGAGAAGGTCAAGACCTCTGAGGACAGGCCAAAATCACTATTTTAAGACAGATACGGAAATTTGATGTGTTCAAAACTAGATACATTTCATGCAACATTCATTTTCTTTTAGAAAATAGTGCACTGTATTCATAGAAAGTGCCTTTTATAATGGTTAAGATTAGTTCCGTGTTTATTTTCTCTCTACCATCTAGAAATTGTCGGCCCAAAAAGACCAGGATTGTCATTGTCAACAAAATATTCCATCTCACAGCCTGTTCATCCAAGTCAAGTCCTCTAACCTCCTACATCCAACCAATCGTAGCAGTTAAAGTGACATAAGCACTCCAGTAAGTCTCGCTTAGACACACTTTTAGCCCTTTACCCGAGCTGCACCTTTCTCATTTCTCACTTTCTATTTTTCATGGGACCCTTGAGAAAGCATGTATTACCAAGGCTGGGAGAGGAGCTAGTCAAGGTATAAAAAGGTGAGAGGAGTCATTACTGACAGCCTCAAGGAAGCATTCCCGTCAAATGACCTGAAACACTTTTTAAGCAGGGGTCTCAGCTGACTTCCCCAGACATCTGCTACCGAGCAAATTCGAGTGAGGGAGGGCATCCCCCCCTTCTAAGGCGGCTAATGTGCAAACCTCCAGTCTAATTGTAGCGGAGCTGTCAAGGGGGCAGTTGGGCCATTGGAAGTGTCTGTTTCGCCTGGTAAAAAAGGAGCGACAAATGAAAGTGCTGAGGGGTACTGGAGTGGAATATGCAACAGACGGGAGAAAGTCAAGAAAGCATAACCTGAAACTATGAGAGCTGATTCAAGTCCCTTGACCTCACTGGGACTCGTTTATCTATGAATCTGCAAGTCAAATGGCAAAATCCAGGGGCATAGCAATTATTGTAAATGGGGGACACGTCCCCGATCACACTTTTAGAAATTTCTCCAATACCTTTTTTTTTTTTTTGTGAGAGACGAGATAATTATGACACTTTGCTCTTTGATTCAGAAATGTATTCTAGTAAAGCTTTGAAATTTTGCCTCCAGAGTTTTGGCATGTTTAAGGAAACTTGTTTCCCCTGAGGAACAACATTTTCTCACAATTCTGACTATAAACTTGCAATTGCGAGAAATAAAGTCAGAATTGCGGGACATAAACTCGCAACTCTAAGTCTGAGACCATGGTTCTCAGTCGGAAAAGGATGGCTTGTCCTCTTCAGGTTGGTGGAGAGCTCCTGCCTCAAGTGGAGGAGTTCAAGTATCTTGGGGTTTTGTTCACGAGTGAGGGAAGGAAGGAGCGTGAGGTTGACAGACGGATCGGTGCAGCTTCTGCAGTGATGCGGTCGATGTACCGGTCTGTCGTGGTGAAGAAGGAGCTGAGCTGCAAGGCGAAGCTCTTGATTTACCGGTCAATCTACGTTCCTACTCTCACCTATGGTCATGAGCTTTGGGTCATGACCGAAAGAATGAGATCCCGGATACAGGCGGCCGAAATGAGCTTTCTCCGCAGGGTGGCGGGACGCTCCCTTAGAGATAGGGTGAGGAGCTCGGTCACCCGGGAGGAGCTCAAAGTAGATCCGTTGCTCCTTCACATCGAGAGGAGTCAGCTGAGGTGGCTCGGGCATCTGTTTCGGATGCCTCCCGGACGCCTCCCTAGGGAGGTGTTCCGGGCATGTCCCACCGGGAGAAGGCCCCGGGGAAGACCTAGGACACGCTGGAGAGACTATGTCTCTCGGCTGGAAGTCCGAGAAGAGCTGGAGGAAGTGTCTGGGGAGAGGGAAGTCTGGGAATCTCTGCTCAGACTGCTGCCCCCGTGACCTGGCCCCGGATAAGCGGTAGAAAATGAATGAATGAAAACTCGCAACTCCTCTGACTTTTTTCTCTCAATTGTGAGTTTATATCTATATTTGCAATTCAGACTTCTTTACTTAGAATCGTGAGAAATAAAATAACAAGTGACCCTTTGCCGGCATTATAAATGTACTTCACGTGGCTCTGGCTCTGTTAATAAAGGCCTTCTGAAGCAAAGCGATACATTTGTGTGAGAAATATATCCGTATTTAACACGTTATAAAGTAAAATAGCTAGCTTCCGCCAGACCGCCTGCTGTATTCAACTTACAAAGAAAGCGTAACTGACACGACTGCATAATACGGAATATGGTCAGGTGGAAGCTAGTTATTTTACTATACTATTACTATTATAACATGTTAAATATGGATTTTTTCTTACACGATCACATCGCTTTGCTTCAGAAGGCCTTTATTAACCTCCCGGATTATGATAGATGTTTTAGACAGGAGGTTTCTGTGCACTGCCATTATAAAGCTTGGGAGCATCAGGGTGATTATCAATGTAACTCTTATAGATACTATTTGCCTGAAAGAAGTAAGTCATATACACCTGGGATGGCTTGAGGGTGAATAAATCATTGGGTTATTTTCCTTTTTTAAAGTGAACTAATCCTTTAAGTCCTTATATTATTGGATATTAATTGCATACTTGGTACACATGTAAACATAGTCATAGTTTAATGTGATTATGGTTACTACGATTATGAGCTTTAGTTTGATTGAAGTATTGTGTTTAGGCTACATGCAGAAAAGTTTAATTGCCCATTGTAATCGCATTATTAGGGTTGCATGTAAACGTGCCCGTTGTTACAGAATTATGATGAAAATGAAAAATAAATAAATAACAGAATTAAGATATTTATTTCTCATTCAAACTGACTGAAACTGTGGGAGGATGCAAGTTGAATTGTGGATTGTGCTTCCATACGGATCAGGCATGTGGAAGCATATTTTAGCTTCAGAGGCAATTATGAAGCAAAATTTTAAATGGGAAAAAGTCACTGTGAAATATTAAGTTCCAATTATGAGAAATAATGTTGCAGTTGTGAGATATCAAGTTGCAATTATTACAAATAAGTCATAATAACAACTTTATTAATTTAGTCTGAAGCAGAAAATGGACCTCCAGAGATTAGTTATTTGAGCTCTCCCCTAATTATTACTTTTCCATGCCTTAATACAGGATGAAATTAGACTCAAAATGATTAACGAATACATGCACAATTATCCATGAACATGATAAATGTTGCAGATATGTTTTACTATCCACAAGCAAATGCCTTTAAACTTGCGTGTGCAGAATTCAAAATTAAATGAATGTGGAGTAATTTGTACAAACACTTTTTATGAAGCAGAATTTGCGCATGCAACAAAAAAAGATGTGCATTGTGCATTTCTGAGTTGTGCATTTTTTAACTTTGCACATTTTGAGTTCATATTTTTCTGCTTGTCTGTACAAGGTAAGCTGTTTCATTAATAAGTAGTGTACAGAATTTGGTGCTTCAATTTCACTTTCTTAAGCCACTTTAAGCGTCTTATATGGGGAGAACGCTTGATTACAATGCCGTTGTTTGTTTTAGCAGGTTATACTGCCGTCTAGTGGTAGCAGACTTTCTTAGACATCAGTGCATGGATCGAGTAAGACCAAACCGGTGAAATTAAAGTCTCAAAATCCAAATAAATCAAAAAGAATCGACTCAGAAACGAGTCAACGAATGTGCGTGTCACCGGACCCACCAATGCATATCTTACTCATTGCACGCACAAATTTTGACCTACATTAATACAAAATTGAAGTTTTGCTTTCACAGCTATGTCTCTGTTTGTACAAAATGCTGCATATTAATGTAATTCTGGACTTTGCACACACAAGTTGTAAAGTAATTCGTATGTAAATCACATGCACATAAGTATTCACAACCTTTGCCATGACACTCAAAATTGAGCTCAGGTGCATCCTGTTTCCTCTTGAGATGTTTCTACAATTTGATTGCAGTCCACCTGTGGTAAATTCAGTTGATTGGAAAGGGGTCACAGTTAACAGTGCATGTCAGAGCACAAACCAAGCCATGAAGTCCAAGGAATTGTCTGAAGACTTCCGAGACAGGATTGTATCGAGGCACAGATCTGGGGAAGGGTACAGAAAAATTTCTGCAGCATTGAAGGTCCCAGTGAGCACAGTGGCCTCCATCATCCATAAATGGAAGAAGTTTGGAACCATCAGGTTTCTTCCTAGAGTGGGCCGCCCGGCCAAACTGAGCGATCGGGGAGAAGGGCCATAGTCAGTGAGGTGACCAAGAACCTGATGGCCACGCTGACAGAGCTCTAGCGTTCTTCTGTGGAGAGAGGAGAACCTTACACAAGAAGAACAACCATCTCTGCAGCACTCCACCAATCAGGCCTGTATGGTAGAGTGGCCAGATGGAAGCCACTCCTCAGTAAAAGACACATGACAACCCGCCTGGAGGACTCTCAGTCTATGAGAAACAAAGATTGAATTCTTTGGAATAGCAAGGAGTAAACAAGGCACCGCTCATCACCTGGCTAATACCATCCCTACAGAGAAGCATGGTGGTGGCAGCATCATGGTGTGGGGATGTTTTTGAGCGGCATGAACTGGGAGACTAGTCAAAATCAAGGGAAAGATGAATGCAGCAACATACAGAGACATGAATGTCTGTGAAAACCTGCTCCAGAAGGCACTCAGGCTGGGGCGAAGGTTCATCTTCCAATAGGACAACGACACTAAGCGCACAGCCAAGATAACAAAGGAGTGGCTACAGGATAACACTGTGAATGTCCTTGAGTGGCCATGCCAGAACCCAGACTTGAACATCTCTGGAGAGATCTGAAAATGGCTGGGCACCAACACTCCTCATCCAACCTGATGGAGCTTGAGAGGTCCTGCAAAGAAGAAAGGGAGAAACTGGCCAAAAATAGGTGCGCCAAGCTTGTAGCATCATACTCAAAAAGACTTGAGGTTGTAATTGGTGCCAAAGGTGCTTCAGCAAAGTATTGAGCAAAGGTTGTGAATACTTTTGTACATGTTAATAAATTTGCAAAAATTTCACACAAATTTCTTTCACGTTGTCATTACGGGGTATTGTTTGTAGAATTTTGAGGAAAATAATGAATTTAATCCCTTTTGGAATAAGGCTGTAACATAACAAAATGTGGAAAAAGTGAAGCGCTGTGAATACTTTCAAGATGCACTGCATTCCCTTATTGGGAAAACCATTCTTTCTGTTTTTGTGTAGATCTTTGGAATTGGACTTTCCAACAGATATTGCATGCTAGTTTCATTCATTTAAAAATAGGTTGAAAATGTAAAATTCACTACATCCCCCATAAACAGATTTCAACTGTGACTCTTAAAAGGCCATTAAAAGCTCATTTATTAACACATCACCAGTCTGTACAATTTCACAGATATTTGAGTCAGATAACTGACATCTACATATTCTATTACAGCATGAATGTTTAACTAAACGTCTGCTTCCCTCGGAAGATGAGAGGGGGACATATGGACGTAGATGGAGCGCTTGTTTTGATGGCAACTGATGGCAGATGGAAGTGTCACAACACAGAGTACAATAACTACAGCATCAGAACTCCCAGCACAGAATGAAGGACAGTTACCTCTCCGTCTTTTGACTCCAGACGTAAATCACTCCTACAGGTCGCTTGGAAATCACCTGCATCAGCTTCTATTTTCACTCCTTTAGGCGCCTCCATGTAAAGCGAACGTGTGGGAGACTCCAGCCTGAGCAGAAGACACATCACAAAATGGAATATCTTTAAATAAGCCCCTTTAAATCAGATCAAAATAGCCCACAATGTTACAGCAATGAAGATGATGAGACTTGAGTGCTTCAAAGGTTTGCTTTGGAAAGTGAATGATTCCCTAGAGATAATGCAATTTATGCCATCTCATTTTTATCACCGAATGTAATTGAAAGATTTTTGAGAATATCCGGAGTGTATAATATGAGAATTATGGAACATTCCGTTAAAGATTCAGGTGTTAATCAAGATACTTTGGGAATTTTATATATATAGTGAGTGTTTATTGGGTTATTAGGTTTATTTTTTTAAAGTCAATTAGACATTTACAATATGGAGATCAAAATCATTTCACCATTATTTCTAAAAGATACGTTAATTTAACACACTTTGGCCTTTTGGCCCTGTTACACCTGGTGTATTTTTCAAACAAAATCAAAGAGCGAAGTGATGTGACGTCATTTTAAACTAATTCAGGCCAAAACGAAGTTTGTTTTCTGTTCGTTTTGGGAGTTTGAAAGGGCTTGCCAAAGAAAACTCTCAAGCAAAGTTCACTCCAGCTGCAAAACACCTTCGTGCAACCATTGGTCTGTGACGATAACGTTATAGGAGGTGTGCGCTGAGCTTTTCTCTGGCTTATTTAATCTGTTGAGTCCGTCGAGGTAAGATCTCTGCAGCTGAAAACATGAACACACTTTAGCTGGTACATTAAATGATTTGAGATTAAGCAGTAAATTTGCTATGTCATGCCAAAATGTGGCACAATGTCAAAAATATAATAAAATGTTATGAATGATAATTACAGTTATATTATACCTTTTTATAGAATGATTATATTTGAACAAAATTATTGTTTTAAAATAAACTCTATGTTATAAATCATAATTATGTTCAGCTATATTTATAAAAACATTTTATAGTATGCTTGTATATTAAATGTAATTTAATAAATAAATAAATGCATTAAAAAAAAAACGATTTTGAAAATGTATTTTTAATGAAAAACACACAATACAACACAATGACCCGCTACAGTTAATGAGCTGAATGAGAGCTCTGATTAGCATGTTATTACAAGCGAGGTGAAAGTAAGAAGTGGAATAATGTGAATCTAAGCAGGGCCATTCTGATGCAAATTACCAATAACAATAGGGAAGATGAGGAGACCCAGCTCAGTAGAGATTTAAATGAAAAATCACTTAAAACAAACTTCTTTAATCCAACAATAGATGGATGCTCAAAAAGTTTTTAAGATGGTTAGGTCTCAAGATATGAAAGCTATTTTGGGGTTTAAACGCTACACATCAAAGTAACATTATGATCATAGCTTGATGAAACATAAAAGCATCCTTCATTATCCTGAACCGGGCATTCAACCTTTTGAATTTCAAACAGAAAACATCTGAAAGCTATCGGTATTCACAGTGAGGTGGAGTAGCAACACAGGTGCTGTCAAATAAGAAATTTAAGCAGATTAAGTGGCATCGGGTTGGCGCGTGACAGTCGCACCAACCAGGGATAAAAGGGAGTTGACTCATTTGTTGCAGGTAGAAAAACAAAGGGAAAATCTAATTTACCCCCTCTTTGGTTTGAGGGAAATATTAGGACAGAGGCAAGACAACCTGCACGTGTTCTACTCAGCCAAGGGAATACAGCCCTAAAGCCTACAAATTCAGCAGCGCAGAAAGAGACAGAAGAGGAGTTCAAATAAACCTGTACAGTAGCTCAAACAGTAGCATGGCGCTAACAATGTTACTCTGTAAACTTGCAGCTACTACCATAAGGAGCGATTTTTCCTTTAAATTGGTTGATACCATGTATTCAGCTGCATTCAGGGATGCTAAATAATATTTCTGACCTCACGAAACGCATCTTTAGACATCTTTGGCAGATGTAAATACCTAAAGCGTAGGTTAGCATTAGCAGTTAGCATTCCCGTTCAACTCAAAGGAATTTTCTTGGTTGGCGCATGTGTTTCATAATTTCTTTTGTTCATGGTTTCCGTTCATTTCCATGATGGAATATGTCATGTGTCAGATGAATTTACGCCAAAATACTGACTGGACGCACATGTAAACAACCCCTTACAAAAAAGAACTGCAGTATATTGAAGTAGAACTGCAGTAAAACTGCAGTACCAAGTAGTTTAACTGCAGTTTAATGAAGCACAACCATAGATTTGCAGTATAATGAAGTATAGTCACAGTAAAACTGTAGTATAAGTACAGCTGCAGTAAAATGAAGTACAACTGAAAGTTGCATGAAGTATAAAAACAGTAGAACTGCAGTTTTATTTTACTAGCACTTTAGATGTATTGCAGTATATAAAACTACAGACATTTTAGGTTATACTGCAATACTGCAGTTTTTTCGTGTCCAAAAAACTGCATTTTTCTATATGTAACAAAAACTGTAGTATTACTTCTAAAAAACTGCAGTAATTTTTTGTAAGGGATGTTTTCTCCCTTTTACTTTCCTAACAACGCACACATTTATTGTTAGATGCGTTTTATTATTTACATTTACCATGCTAGCTTTTACAGCTACTGACAACATTGCTTCTAGCCGTGACAATTTGTTTTTATGTTACAAGTTTTTATGCATTTTAGTCATAGTGTGCAGTGTGCTTCTGTCAGTCCCGTACAAACCAGAAAAGCTAAAAACACCAAACAAAGCACAGACAGGTGCCTCCATCAGTTTTCAACAGTGTAACTAATTTCCAGACATTCTGCTTTTTACAGCCTTACAATCTCACTGAGGACTATTTCAAGCTTGCTGTTACAATTTTCCAGCCCACCATTGGCTAAGCTGATTATTCGCAGTACGTTTATTCAACGATAATGAAAGGACCCAAGGGTGACTGTGGCCCTGCGCACGGTGCACAGCATCCACCCAATTACTCCCATAAATACAGGCTGGAATGGGGCTAAGCGCAACGGTTCTGGGCTCTTTTCAACTCAGATAGGAGCAATGACCAACGGGTCACGAGCAGCGAGTTCGCTTCCATGACCGAGCGCATGGCTTTCAATAATTACTACCGCCTCCTGAAGCTGCGAAAGTAGAACGGACATGGCTGTTGAACAGAAGCGATAAGAGATACCACAGAAGCACTCTTGTTATATTACATGCACACTATAAAATGTGTTTTATGGCCTATTGTTTCACTGAATGCCTCTTACTCCATTATTCTCTATTCTCACTGCCTTCCCTACTTTTATGGACTGCAAATTTTCCATGGCGGCTCAGTCAGTCTGTACATGCCACAGTCCAGTGTCTTAAAAGTGTAATTATTTCTCACTCTTGCATTATGGGAAAGGAATTGAATAATAAAATGTTAAATCCGTATCGACAACGTAGTATTACAAGGACAAAAACGTTTTGTGCCGAAAGCCACACAATTCCAAATTGCCACCTGCCAAGCCTTTCAGTGTAATGAAAAAGGGAGTGAATTTTACTTCAGCCCAGATGGAGAGCATGACGTGCAAAACTATAAAAAAGGGTCAAAATTTCATTTCGTATTCAGTCATGAAAGATGTTAGGATATGAAAAATATCACATCAAAAAAAATTCAAGCATCAGAATATATACACATATTTATGTTTAAAAAACTATCCAAACATGGAGAGGGAGAAAGTGTCATGCCATGTCTTTGCTGTCTGAAGAATTTAAAGGCACTGTCAGCAAATACAAGGAGGTTTATAATACCTGGGAATAGCTATCTGTTAGCAATCCCATTAACCTCAATGGCACTTGGTTGACTTGTGCATGACTCAAACCGCTCACTAGCGAATATGCCAATGCTGTAACATTAGAGGCAGCAGACAATTAAAAATATATGCCCAATTCATGCCTTTAAGAGCCCTCCAAAGAAGAACCAGGCACTTCTCTGCTGGCTTCAACCAGACAACCGTACACATACTGCGCATGTCGACTTGTGCCAAATAAGTAACTGATAAGATGCAGTATCGTAAGCTTAGACGCCTCTTGCGGTTAAAAAAATGGGGCTGTGCAACAAACTGAAGCTCCTCTTCTCTCATATCAAAATCCTCCGACATTTCTCTTTAAAATTTCTCGTTTTAGACTTCTAATGTGTGAGCAATGTTTTGTTTTGCTCTATCCTCTGAGCTTCCACCACAAAAAGATGCACACGGCCATTTGCTGGAAGCTAGTCATTATACTTTACAAAGTTTTCTATATGGATGTTTTTCATACAAAATCCCATCGCGTAGCTTCGGTAGGCCTTTATTAAGCCCCCCTGAAGCCACAAGGATTATATTTATGATGGATGGATGCATTTTTTTTGCCTTCAAAACAGGCCCCCATTCATTACCATTATAAAGCTTGGAAGCACCAGGATTTACTTTTTTTTTTTTTTACATTTTTCAACATTTAGCAGACGCTTTTATCCAAAGCGACTTACAAGGCGAGCAATTAGGGGTCAGGTGTCTTGCTCAAGGGCACTTTAGTCGTGGTATTGAAGGTGGAGAGAGTGCTGTTCATTCACAATCCCCACCGGCGTGGGAATCGAACCAGCAACCTTCAGCTTACAAGCCCGACTCCCTCACCACTAGGCCACGACTATTTTTTAGATATATCCCGATTGTGTTCGTCTGAAAAAAGAACATACACCTAAGATGGAGTAAATCATGGGATCATTTTCATTTTTGGTTGGACTAACTCTTTAGGACCAGCTTAAAGAAGTCTCAGCCTCACACATCACATCCACAACCCGTTGGGTGAACACCTGATGAATGAGGCAAACATATTTTAATTCTCAATGCTTTCTCGCAAAGGTAGATGAGGATATATAATTAGAGCTCTCAATTGAATTAATGACATGATATGCCGATTAACTAATCACATGAATTGCATATATCAATATTTTCTGAGACAAGCCCACAAATGAAGATAAATCAAGACATTATACACTTTAGGAAAATGATTAAAGCATTGAACAGACATAACAAAAACGGACTATTATTCATCCATCCATGCTCTAAACCATTTATCCTCCATTTTATTATATTATATTATTCTAAATAAAAACAAATCTGTTACCGTCCTTTACAACGTCTTAATGAACTTTGAAATTTGTTCGTTTGGATTTCAATGCATTGATGAGAATGTTGAGAGAATATCTTCATTTGTGTTCTGAAGACGAATGAAAGACTTTGGAACAGCATGATTTTTGCGTGATTGATGCTAAAACATTATAAACTCCATTAAATCGGTCGTCGGCAATATTTCCCCCTGAACTAGTTAAACGCGCAGTCCTTTTCGCAGGTTTTCAGGCACATTTCACCCTCATTTTGATAGACGGCTGTCAGTGTGTTGTCCTTGTTCATCACAGAAAGCCTGATAAGCCACAACACCTGTCTCTGCTTGTGGCTTTACTTCTGATTGCTCCATCAGCAGAACAGACAGCGACGGGCCGGTGCTGTGTTAGTGTGTGCGAGGGCCGTTCTGGAGGAGCCGTCTCCCCACAGGCCATTTATTGCTCATTATTTCCTGCTAAATGTGCATTCCCTGCCATATCTGACCCAGTTGCCAATGTTCTACCATTCATGTTCGCCTTCTGCTTGGGGTATTGGCATTGCGCTTCACGTGTTTGTTTTAGTTAATGAGAATCTACTTTAATTAGATTTTGATGAGCATCAAGGCATCGATTAGGACAGGAAAGTGCATCCGTCCAAGAGAGGAGGTGCCAGCGACACACACATTGATCTTCCTTTGTCTGCATGTATACAACATTACTTGGATGGGGCCCTGGTCTTAATGAGTAGCTTCACCACGGCTAAACTGTACTTTACAGTGCCAGCACTTTCTCCAAAGAGGCCTCAGATGCTACGTAGAGACCAGGGACATATTTTGTTGTGACATTTGGATGCGACAAAAGCAGAAAATAACACTTAAATTGGCCGTAATTGCTCAAAGCTTTCAGAGCAAACAGCAAGAGCGAGTATCCCCTCAAGAACTCTCATAATGCGCGACCTGATCTTTGGAAGCGGCGTGTTGGAGGAGGTTGGAATTTTACCTGAACCATTATTACACAATGACATCGGCCTAATGCATAACTCTTATCTTCTCCCACTATAACGCTGACCAATAATAACTGTGGAGCAATGCATCTGATTGAATTCCGCAAGCCTGCAATAACAGGGAACATTTGTCTGAATTTAGATGGTGTGACGGCCTTCGATAGCTTCGAAAAGCAATCGTAAACCATTAAAATCACAGAGCACTGACGTCCTGTTTGTTTTTACGGGTACCTTAGATGAGATAGTACTGAAATATCATGACAACTGATACCAAACATCCATTTGGCTGGATTTTTTTTTTTTTTTTAAACAAGCAGTGTAGGATAGGTTTCCGAATGTGTTGTGATACATTTAAGAGGCGCTAATCCGAATTGTGCCCACCCTTCCTCTCTTATAGAGTTTCTCTATAATCTGCTGTCAGCCAGACGCATTTGGTAAAAACCTAAATTTGGGGATACGTGGAATTTGCACAAATGTCACGCTTTATTTCCCTCCTTTGTAGCTCTCAACAGAGACATGTGTAGAGCTAGTTGGAAAAGAATCATTTTTCCCTGTAATCTTTGATCATTACGCTCTGTGTGGGAAATTGCAATCGACGTGCAATCATCTCCCTATGCAGCTTGGTAGCACGGCTCTGAATGTGGCATCTTCTGCAGCTGCACTTTGGTGAAGGGCTTACTGTTAATGATTTGAATAATGCTAGCAGATGTAGATCTATAAACAGCATGTTCTAAAGAAAAAACTCTGCTTTAAAGGGAAACCTGAAGTGTTCTTAAATGGTTCATCATTTTGAAATGTGATATTTAAATTTTCATCAATGTCATGGCTTTAGGTTCAAGCCCAAACACACACAAACACAGCAAAACAAAAATTTGATTTTGGTAATCAGTGGTTTAAAAAGAAATAATAAAAAAAAAATATATATAAAACTAAGGATGTGCTATCAGTACCATGTTGGTTATACTAACATTAGAATTTTTTTTTTATACTATACTATATAAACTATGTTTGGATATTGGACATTTAATAATTTCCCCTATTTTTTTTTTTTTTTTAGGAAAATAAATAAATCAATTTATTTAGAATATCTTTGCTGTCATCTAACTCTTAAAGTAAACTGTTAAAAATACTAATAAACATAAAATTACTAAATTAACTTTAGCATTTAATGATTGATTTTAGTTTTTGTTTACTTATTTAGACTAAATGGTATAGAAATTTAATATCAGCCAATTATCGTTTATCAGCCATAACGTGAAAATAATTATCAACTTATCGGTATCTGCCATAATTTTAACATTATTTAAACAAGACAGTTTTACCTGAGAAACAAAATTGTGTAAGATATAGTTTTTCCAGAGAATATCTTGGTTTGTTTTTCAATTGGTCAAATGATGGCTTAGACAACTATTCTTCCAATGTAAATTAAATGAATAGTTCACCCAAAAATGAAAATTATCCCATAATTCACCCACCCTCAAGCCATCCTCGGTGTATATGACTGTCTTCTTTCAGCCAAACACAAGTAGAGTTCTATTGTATAATATCCTGGCTATTTCCAGCTTTGAAATGGAAATGAATAGTGGCCAAATTTTTGAAGCTCCAAAGCTCCAAAAAAAACGATTCGTCATATAAGTAATCCATACGACTCCAGTGGGTTAATAAATTCCTTCTGAAGGGAAGTGATTGGTTTTTGTATGAAAAATATTCAAATTTAAAACTTTATAAACTCTAAATCACCGGCCTCCAGCCATCGGAAGACTCTTGAACCATTATGCTACAACTGCCCTCACCCCTCGTTGCTGGAAGCCAGTGATTATAGTTCATAAAGTTTTAAATTGGGATATTTTTCATACAAAAACCCATTGCTGCGCTTCAGAAGGCATTTATTAACCCACTGGAGTCGTTTGGATTACTTTTATGATGGATGCACTTTTTTGGGCTTCAAAATCCCTGTTCACTACCTTTATAAAGCTCAGAAGAGCCAGGATATTTTTTAATATAACGCTGATTATGTTCATCTGAAAGAAGATAGTCATATACACCTAGGATGGCTTCAGGGAGATTTTTGGGGGCACTAACCCTTTAATCTTGTTTTACTAGAAAACAAAACAAATAAAATTGCTATTTTTTAATCTTATTTATTCATTACTTTTTGCCTTTATTTCTTGGCTATGATGCATGACTCTTTAAAGTTTTGTTTATAATAAACTTTGGAGCAAATTGGAAAACAACATGTGGTCAATATATCTTAAAGTCATGTAGTCAGAGAAAATGAAAACACCTTGGAACACCCAATCAACCCAGAAATCAATGTCATCATATTTCGTTAAACCGTCTTACCGTAACTCTTTGAAGGGCTCGGCCCTCACGTGCGGGGTCTCCACCGAGTTACTGAACACTGCCCCCTCCGCTCCTGCAAACACAATCCGACATGTACAATCTCAGTCATGCTCTGAACGAAGCCTCGGTCCACATGCTAAAATCAATAGACATAATCTGTGAAGCTCCTGTATCGATCCATACAGTCTGGATGCGTCCCTGCGGATGCGACCTAAAGTTGAGTCACCAAAACCTTTCCGCTAGGCTTTGCTGAAACAGCTGAAGCCGTTACGTCACGGGTTACAGCTCAGACCCAAGGAGTGTGGAGGTGCTTCTTGGAATGCTGATGTTAATTTACAGTCCTGTTGTAAACTACATCTAGAGCTCAATAAAAGTGCAGTATCATACCGCAGGAAGTGCAATCTTCCTGTTGTAGACTCTAAAGGATGATCTGACTGAAACCTCAAACTTTTTGTCACCAAAAGGACCATGACTGACAGAATAACATGGCTTGGGTGCTTTAGGAGTGCATGTAAAGCCTGGATGTTCCCTGTGGAGATGCTTTCAAATTACAGTGCATCCTAGGAGGCCGAAGTGTTCTTAAAAATGGGGCTACAAGGCATATCTCACGGGGGAGAGCTACCATTTGGCTTAATGGATGCTCCGGGAGGTGTAAGATCTGTTACCCACATGTAGGTTTTGAGAGCAACTGTGGATCGATTTGTACAAAACCATTAGGGGGGGCAAAACAGGGTTCTGCCTCCTGAAGATGGTTTTATCTTAGTACAGCTCACCTCATGTGACAGATCTCAGGTCACAAACCTGAACCTGAGTTCAGGTCAGATCTCAGGTTCTGGCAAACTAAATGAATTCAAATATCAGGGGAGAAACAACGGAGCACCTGTCCAGACACCAGTGGAATCTCAATGAAATCAATAGCTATTACTGCAGAAGTACTGCAAAAATCATTTCTTAGGTAGTATTTTTGTGTTGTTTTCAAGTTAAAATATCTATACAACTACATTAGTTTACATTAGAGTAGAATTGTATGAAATAAAAGTCTAGAGAGATGCCTTTCTTACACTAACTTTCAAAAGTTTGGGGTCGGTAAGATTTTTTACGTTTTTGAAAAAGTCACATGTTCCCCATGGCTGCATTCATTTGAACAAAAATACAGTAAAAACAGAAACATCATGGAAGGTTATTGCAATTTAAAATAACTGTTTTCTTTTTTAAATGATTCTAAGTTAAATTTAGTGTCACATGATCCTTCAGAAATCATTCCATATGTTGAAATCTTTTTTTTTGTGGAAACCTTGATCTTTCAGGAATCTTTAAAGAATGTTTGATTTGAAATCGAAATATTTTGTAACAGTAAAAATGTTACTTTTGATCAATTTAGTGTGTTCTTGCTGAAAAATGCATTCATTTATTTGAAAAAAGTGTTAATATTACTGTTATTACTACTGAATATATGGACAATGTTTCTTCAGCTAATATTGAAAAGAAAAGAATTCAAAGTAAATGAAGTGTATGAAGAACTATATCTCTTTAAAGGTAAATATATACATCAACATGCCATGTGCCTGTGATAACATCGCTTTTGGAGTAATAGAGGATTCAGGACAGGCTACGTATGAGATCAGATACACATCTCTCCTGTGGCATATTGGGTGGGCTTGTTCATGGAGAATAGCTGGAGGCGGCCACGGCAGATTCCCTCAAGGTCAGGAATCACTCCAAGGCACAGAAACAAAACGGCCATGCCTGAAGGCCTTGGGATGTTGCAGAAAATGAAAAACAAGTTTATCATACATGCCGTATGAAAATGATATTCTTCTTCAAATCGAAATGCCTACTCCTCTCTGACAATAACATAGGATTATTTTGGCAGCTTTAGAAGACAACACTTCAAGATGACATGCAGATATGTGGGCCTTATGAATGGATCATGAACATGGTAGATCATGAAAAGCTCAGTGGTCAGCTG
Organism: Opsariichthys bidens; assembly: GCA_037194245.1. Taxonomy (NCBI): domain Eukaryota; kingdom Metazoa; phylum Chordata; class Actinopteri; order Cypriniformes; family Xenocyprididae; genus Opsariichthys; species Opsariichthys bidens. The sequence goes on from CM074313.1 coordinate 2,695,917, forward strand.
GGGATTCATTTAGCGCTTCAAAAGAAGTTTTTTTTACGGAGAGGCACTCATGGCTGGACTTTCTAGAAGTCATGCACAGAAATAAAGAAATATTGAATGCCCCTTGGACTTTTTTTGGGCAGTGTTTATGTATATTTATACATGTACAGTATAATATACTTTGTAGTGATGTGTTGTATTATATATTGTATTTTTCAGTCATTTTATATTATATATGTGACCCTGAACCATAAAAAACAATCATAAGTCGCACGGGTATTTTTGTAGCAATAGCCAACAATACATTGAATGGGTCAAAACTATTAATTGCCAAAAATCATTAGGAAATGAAGTAAAGATCATGTTCCATGAAGATATTTTGTAAATTTCCGACCATAAATATATATATAAAAATTATTTTTGTAAGTAATATGTGCTGCTAAGGACTCCGGTTGAAGTGTCTCTCTTTAAGAGCCAATAGAAATTGAAACCACATAGGTAGCAAAATAATTCTTTTTGCATTCAAAATCAGAGATTTTACACATTCATATCATGCCTCCAACATGCTCTTTTTACATTGTTTCCACCCTCTAATGTGTCTTCACAAATTGAGTTTACAACAAAAACAGTTCACAGGCGACAACTGAATGTAGATTTCACGTGGAATTTTGCTCATAACTTCATGAAAACTGCACAGATCAATCATATATAATCACATCACCATTTAAAACAGATTCTTATGATTAAAATGATCCCAAAAACAATCCATTGTGTCGATCACAAGATATTATTCACAGAATGATGTAACATATTTGAGTAAAAACATGATACGATGTGTTATCATGAAATCGTGAAATAACACGAAATATGTATCATTTTAAAGTTTAGAAACTCTGCTTTTGAATGCATCTAACCATTTTGATAAACTCTTAAGGAGTGCAAAGTAGTCCTCAAACACCGGAGTGTACTGCCCACAAGCGCCACCTAGCAACGAAAAAAATAATACCTATTTTACATATTTTATTTTATATATTACATATTTTTCAAAACCCCTGCCTTGATAAACACAATAGGTGTCATTTGAAAGATTAGAGTCTGAACTTTACAATGCATATACCTAATTCGATTAACTCCTATGTAGTGCTGATGTTTTCATGATTTATTTAACTAAAAACAAATATGCATTTTTACTCATAACATCATGAAACATACACAGATCATAGAAATCACAGCATTATTTAAAGCATATTCTCGAGATTAAAATGAGTCCAAAATCAACAATCGCTGATCGTCGATCATGAGATCTTCCTCATGGAAGAACGATTTTTAAAAATGGCCATTAGGGGGCATCAAGGGTTAAACAAAAGACTAACCTGGTTCCAAATGCTGTAACTTTTGATTACTTTATGCTATCACCACAAAATTTGATCTAGATGCAGCTCACTATCTTTTTCCTTCCGGAATTATTGCATGTCAAATAAGAAAGATGTAAAATTATAATAGAAATTGTGTTCTATCAAATGATGCCTATACCTTTTGACTCTCCTTGCAACAGTTTTAGAGTTATTAGTCTTTTGTGGAGTATTTTGTGCATGCCACTAAGAGAAATACAACTCTAAAATGCCTTCAGGTCTTCAAGGGTTTTAAAGCTGATTTTCTCAATTTTCTTTTATTTCTTTGCACCCTCTGATTCCAGATTTTCAGTTGTATCTTGGTCAAATGTTGACCTATCCTACCAAACCATACATCGATGGAAGCTAACTGTTCAGCTTTCTGATGATATATGAATCGCAATTTCAAAAAAATGGACCTTTATGACTGGTTTTGTGGTTCACGATCACATAAAAATACAAAATGACTGAATTCATAAGTATTCACCCCCTTTTAATATAACATCAAAATGATACTATAAATCTGGAGAGTCGATTTTATGGCGGAACTTACATCAGGAAGATAAGTAAGATAACAAAAAATAACTAGAATATAAGTTAGAAATTGAAAAGCTCAAAGCATGGGTGTATACAAGAAGATTTCCAAGACAGCAACTGATGTCAGCTGAAGGCTGTGCATCTAACAACTGCTGTCTGGGTATGTAGCCAGCTGGAAGGAGGCTTCATCTGGAGACACCAAAATCAAGCTTTTGGCCATCAGGCTTAATGGCATGTTTGGCATGACAATCACTTCTTTTCGGAAACATCCCTGCCATGAAGCACGATGGTGGCAGCATCATGCTATGAAGATGCTTCTCTGTTAACTTGGGAGAAGATTTGTTTTCTGGCAAGATTTAATCCGAGACTTCTGGAGAGACACGGTGGCTTTATATGATGAACAGTTGGGCTGGGCAAAAAATAAATAAAATAATCTTCTTTTTTTCTTAATTTTTTTTTTTTTTTAATATAAAATGCGATCGATGCAACAATTCTCAAAAGCCACAAATTGATCTTTTTTCCACATTTATTTCCGCAGACATGATATCTGATTGATGTTAATGTTATTACTGGTCTTCTCCTCTTATTCAAGCATTCAAGTGAAGGAGACTCAAAAGAGAACTGTGAGAAGTTTTGTGAGAGCGAACATAAAGCTGCCAGCGTGCAAATAATAAAATTCTCTGTGCGCTTGAACGGACAAATTCACAGAGATTTATCTCGAAATGCTTGCCGTACTGAGTAAGTATCCTACAGTCGGTTATGACTTAAGGGAAAGAAAACATGTATATTGAATTATCCTTGCATTTGTCTTAAAGTGACAGCATCCTAATATTCCTGCTGCTATTTTTTTAATGTTAATCAAACTACTGCTCTTCTCTGATGAACTTTTTTAAGGATTAATCTTCATTTCATTTGTGCAGTAAAGATTATATGCAGTGTTGTTTTGCATTTGATGACTTTATTTAATTTATGCACCTGAAAACTACTGTTAGACTATCCCAAAAAACCTGAAAAGCTATGATTATTTCATGTATTTATCTGTGCTACTGTTTGAATATTTATTCTTTTTTTTTTTTTATTAATAACTGTTTGCTTTTCTTTAATAATCTTTGAAATTTATATTAGTTAGTAAGTAATTTCACTGGTAAAATTTTGGTGCCCTAATTTTTTAAGTAGTAACAAACTATTTTATTTATTTATTTGTTTTTTGTTTGTTGGGGCCAGTGGAAATGGAATCACTGAATTAACTGAATCGAGTCAAAATCTTTTGAATCGGAATCGAATCAGGACATCAGCCCTAAAATGGCTCAGATTTTTATTCACATATAAACATTCATCAACGCATATACAGAACACATCAAATACGGTAAACGGAAGCTCAACTGTACTCGATGCACCACACTGGTTCTATACACATTTGCGATAATTATCAACGGCATTTTGTTGCCCAAATTGTGAACAGCATTACAGTTTCTTAACTCATGAACTGCACAAAACCAAAATCTCCATTCAGAATCACAGATTCTGTGTCTGTATTTAAGGATCCACTTCTATGTTGCATCGGTGTCTGTAACATTTCAACAGAACATCTGCTTCACTCTTTCACTTTTTGCACACTCGCCGAATTAGGCAGAGCAAATGAACAAATAATCAGCGGCGGTTTTGTAGAGGCGGCGCTTCCCACAACACAAACTTCCCTGTTTTGCGGTGTAAGTGCTGCTGTTCAAAGATCCTAATTAATGCCCTTGCAGTGAGTTCAAGTTGTTAGCTTGAGTAAAAGAAGAAGTTTTATTTATAACACTTTTACAGAGCTCAAGATCACTTTGCCGCAAAGGTCATACTGTATGAGTCATTACACTATAAAATGCATTACAGACACAAACACAACATCATACATGTCTTAAAAATGCAAGAAATACTCTTAATTGCATCACAGCTTTACAGTTGAATGACCATGCAGATTCACCCTTCAAAGGTGAAGTGTGTAATTTCAGTGCCAGAAGCATCACCGGAATAGCAAAATTAAACACTAACTCACATTAATGCTCTCTCCCTCACTAAGCCATGGCTAAATGTAGGCTCTTTATTTTATTTCCTGTGATTTTTTTCAGCCATTGTATAAATAATCAAGTTATAATTAACAAACAAAAGCTGCTTATACATCCATCTGAAAGCCGGTCCAAAGGCTGAATTATGCAGGAGATTAATGACGGAATATGACGCCTGTTATGACCGGAGGGATAACGCACATGGCAGACAATTACCAAGCACCAATCGCTACCAACGATCTGAAAATCGCTTCGCTTGAGCCGCCCATGAGGAATGATCAACTTTTTACCGTCCGCTTCATTCCTTAATCCAAAATATTGAGGATCTTTGCGCAGTAATATGCACCAGAGGACAGTTTTGAATCAGGTTATATTTGAGTGTTCATTGTTTTCCAGACTTTTCTAGAATGATCTTTGAGAATTTGTAACACTTTAGGGTAACATTCCTTAATGCATTAGGAATCATAAAACAAAAAAAGAACATAATTCATTAATTATAGATCAATTATATGTCATTTTTAAATAATATTTATCATAACAATTGAAATATTTGACAAAACTTGAAGGATGAAATCCACTGCTTAAAAGTTAGCTTTTATGGAACGTTGATGTCAGTTTTCATTATTTGAAATGTTGCCATAAAACCGTAAAAGATCAATCTGTGTTTTCCTTCAACTGTATATACACTGAGCAAAATCAAAAGTTCCAATGGAATTTTCTAGGGTTACTTCACATTGCCAGTTATTGGGATTGACAACTGTATTTACTTAAAGGTGTGAGTCTTTAAAAGTCCCGTTCAGTAGCGTCTCAAATACTGTTTGTATGAACTGGAGTCAAGCCCGTTTTCTCTTACCAGTAACCATAGCAACAGTGACCAAAGTAATATAATAGATGGCGACATCCATAAAATTGACCATCATCACTTTTGATATGAAAAGAATCCAATCGAGCTGCGAGTTCATCCGTCAAATCTTCATTAGCACCTTTTGAAGGGGTAGTCGTGGCCTAATGGTGAGGGAGCTGGGCTTGTAATGTGAAGGTTGCTGGTTCGATTCCCACGCCGGCAGGAATTGAAGGTGGGGATTGTGAATGAACAGCACTCTCTCCACCTTCAATACCACGACTAAAGTGCCCTTGAGCAAGACACCTAACCCCTAATTGCTCCCCGGGTGCTGTTGCAATAGCTGCCCACTGCTCCGTGTGTGTGTGTGTGTGTGCACTTGGGATGGGTTAAATGCAGAGCACTAATTTTGAGTATGGGTCACCATACTTGACAACACGTCACGACTTTCACTTTTTTTCACTAAAGAGGACCTATTATGCAAAATTCACTTGTTTGAACTGATGTGTGTCCACGGTGTGTGCAAACTATCAGCCTATAATGTTATAAACGTACCCACTCCTGTTTTATGATCTCCATAAATCATAAACAGTCCCCGCCCATGACTCGTGACGATCTGCCCTATTAGCATAAATACCGGCGTGAGTGAGCCGCAGCAGTCCGCCATTTCAGTTTCCTCGCTGTAGCAGCTGCAGATGTACAATGTCTGCGGCAAAAAACATTGTGATTGGATGTACCGACGAAATGACCGACTGAGTCACTGAGGACACCGTGGTTGAATTTCACATGTGAAGGAAATGTGCGGAAGAAAGGCGGTAATATATTTGTGCAAGTCTTTTTAACTGGACTGCTTTACAAACGAGGTTCAGTTCAACGCTGGATTTGCACGAGATTGGTGAGGTGAGGGAGTTGGGCTTGTAACGTGAAGGTTGCTGGTTCGATTCCCACGCCGGCAGGATTGTGAATAAACAGCACTCTCTCCACCTTCGATACCACGACTAAAGTGCCCTTGAGCAAGACACCTAACCCCTAATTGCGCCCACTGCTCCGGGTGTGTGTTCACTCTGTGTGTGTGTTGTGTGTGTGTGTGTGTGTGTGTTCGCAACTCACTGCTGTGTGTGTGCACTTGGGATGGGTTAAATGCAGAGCACTAATTTCGAGTATGGGTCACCATACTTGACAATACGTTACGACTTTCACTGATGGTATTAGCTAGACAATAACTTGAATGAATCAACTAACCATCCAGAAGCATTCTAAAAGTTGGAACTTCTTCCTTAGTGTCTCCATCTGTGTCCAACCACGGTTCAAACAATGTAAGGCTGATCACCACTACATTTTGGCTGCGTGAGATTCTCCAGTTTTGTTGTTGTTAAAGTACAAGCTGTTAAAGCTCCGCCCTCTTCTGAAAAGGTCAGCATTGTTGAGTGCTTTTGCTCACAACTAAATGAGGTAAATTTGACAAGGTATAATAAATGATCTATGTGGTATTTTAAGCTGAAATTTCACAGACACATTCTGCGGACTTAAGAGGTACCCTTTAAATCTGAGTGGAGAGAGGAGCATTTTAGTCGTGCATAAAACACAAAACTGACGGGAACAGCTCCGGCAGAGAACAGTGACTGGCTCTAGAACCTTCAGATGTCACACAGCTCATATCTCCATTGTTGTAAGCTACCGAAAGTGATACCACAGTAAAAATGCATTTGTGCTCTCTGACATTATATAACCTGACAGACAGGTTCCGTTCTCATAGAGTTTTCCAAAATGTGGTTGTGAGTTTGGTTATAAAGTGCGGCTGTCACTTCCGTAAATAGGCAAACTGAACTGTGTGAACGTAACCGTATTAAGTACTCAAGTACAGGACTGACAACTGTATGAATGTAGCCTATGGTGTTCTGGTTTCTAAACAGGCTTATGTAATGCAAGGCCATTGGATCTGTGGCCTGTTTCATTGTCTGATTGATGGAAACACGTAAGTCAGTCTCATTGCTTGTAATTCACATTTCCAAAAAGTCCACGTTTATTAATTTAACTAGTAGCATGAACAATAATAATGTCCTTTTGCTTTAGCAACCTAATAAAGAAGAAAAACAATACCTACAAAGGAACATTTCTGTAAGGGTTTTAAAAACAAATACTTGACTAGAATATCTCATTGATATAAATATACATGGAAGCACCATGGCATAAATATTCTTTACACAAGTCTAATGAAATCCGTGTACATAATATAAAAGTAAATTTAATGGATAAGAAACGAATATAAATAATCCGAGGAGTATCTTTACACTGACTGTTCATTAGCATCCCGTTTTCTCCGCTCCATTAGTGTTACATTATTCTCCGACTGTCTAAAGCCAAATTAGCTGCAAACTCCAACAACATCAGCTCGATAAACCACCTGTGGAGGTATTGATATATCATTTTTTCAATCCCCCACCTCATTAAAGCCAGCGCTTTCAACGACTTGCACAAACCCTAGATAATCACGAGCTAATTCTTCCAAACAAACCTACAGCTGCTGCTCCCTGCTGACGCCCTGCAAAATAAACTTCATAAACAGATTGAGGGTGTGATCAATAAAGCCATTCGAGTTTCGCTTTAACTTCCACATACCGTCCACATTTCAGATGATTTTATCATTGTGTTTCTATTTCATTGGCCGTGACCCTCCTCTTCCCTCAGTGTCACATCTGATCAATCCTGGAGTTATGGGCCAGTGCTCAAGTGTTCTGGGCTCTCATAAAGATTCACTTAATGGATTTGTCCACTGGCACAGGAACCACAGTAGAATCTGACCCGTGAGCCGGAAGGTGCTCCCCTCTGAAAAGATGCTTTGTTTACTTATGAACCTGTCAGTTGCGGCACCACGTAAAATGCTTTGGAGTGTGTCCGATCAAACACAATCTCTCCACTGAGCGACTGCTGCCTGTTGAAGTTGGCACACTTTCAAAATACACTGTCAAATTATTGTTTTAGTCAGAATTTGTCCAGTAGCAATATCCAAACCTGCTTGGAGCAAAATTACTTTAAAGTCAACCCTGGGTGCGTTCACACTTGTAGTTCGGTTGGTTTGGTTCGTTTGGTCCGGACCAAAAAACAAAAACAAAACACATAGTCCTGGTCCGCTTAGCGTTCACACTGGCATTTTTAACAGCGAACCTTAAGTTACCGAACCAAAGGCATAGAGATACGGTCACGACCTGATTGGTCGGCTTTTATGACGTATATTTGGCGACGGAGCTCGCTTACCGAACGTTCAAAACAACGCTGTGCGCTGGATTAAACACCATCATTTTATGCGTGTACAAATGCTTTATTTTTACCAGCTGAGAATCACGAAGAGCTCATAAAATGTTCAAAACAGCAGCAGGATTTCCTCCGTTGTGTGCAGAAACAGAAACTTCACCTCCTCGTTGCTCCACGTTTGCCCTCGACTCATTTTGGACACACCGATCTTTCCGCGTCGTCAAATCAGCTGACTTGTGACATCACATCCTGTTTTTGGTTGGTTTACATGTCTTTGGTCCGTGTTGCGTTCATATATCAATCGAACCGCACCAGAGTTCGTTTGGAAGCGGACCGAGACCCATCTTTTTAGCGGTCTCGGTCCACACCAGGGTTGGGATGGCAGCGTTCACATGTGTTCAAACGAACCGCACTAACTGAGCAATCGCACCAGGGTTCGTTTTAATCCAACCAAACATGACAAGTGTGAACGCACCCTTAGTATACCTAGCTAAAAACAAAAGGAAGAGCAAAAGGAACGTAATGTTTTCAGACACCCAATTGCATGTATAATTTAATATGTAAAATAGTTTAAACTTACATTAAATGAAATGAAAGCTTTTGACCCACTTCAGCAGGACTTTTTTAGTGTGTAATTTTATAATTACTTCTGTTGTCTTTGAAATATGATTAAAGTGTACTGCCAAATGTACTGAAACTTGTATGTCATGCATTTAAATATATTTATAGTTACAGAAATAACACTATAGGTAAAATTATAATCAAGAACTTTAGTCTGTTACACTGTAATGAATTACTGTAAAAATTACAGCATTATTTTACAGCCGCTGGCTGTTGTTTAATAATACAGCATATTGCTGTAAACTGCAATGCATTCTGGGGTCACGTGTTGGTTTGATTCAAATTTACAGAATATTGCTGTAAATTGACCCTTCGTAATTTAAAAAAATACAGTTATTTACTGTAATCAGAGAATACAGGGCAATTCTGTAAATTAAATTACAGTAACACTACTGTAAATTTTACAGTAACTGGCTGGCAACCCTGCTGCCAGTATCATACTGTAAAATTTACAGTAATTTTTTAACAGTGTAGACACATCAAAATTAATTTTAAATCATAAGAAAATGATGATCAAAATACTTTAAAAGTAATATAAAAAAAAGATATATACTTTTGAAGTATAAATGCACATTAACACAATTAAGCACTTATTTTTCACGAGGGAAAATTGTATGAGAGAATTGATCTTGTAGCACTCGTATAGTCACACACGCATGAGCTGAAGATCAAAAAGGCTTTTAAATGAATAATAAGAAAACACAGGAGAATGAGCGTCGACTACATACTCACATAAACAATACCAGACACCGAACTGAGGAAACTAAGGGTTTAAATAACAGGGAGAGCGAATGAGTAAAACTGAAACTGGTGTCGGATTAATTAACAGTCAGGGAAACGAATGAGCAGGAACACAAACAGGGAGGGCTGAACCAAAACACTGAAACTAAACAAAAGAGCAGAAGCGGCATGGAATATAAATGTGTTGACAACATCTAAAAAGCATTGTAAAATCTTTATGAATCCTTTATATTTGCATTTTAATGGAAACCTATTATGCAAAAGGTTTCATAAGGTGTTTGAACACAGATGTGTGTCCACAGTGTGTGTAAACATCAATAAACCAATAATGGTAAAAAAACACCCATTTCTTTTTTTTTATATAATCCCCATAAATCAAAAACAGTCTCTCCAAACGCACGGTTCCCCCTGAAGTCCCGCCCATACCCTATTAGCATAGAGAACGCCCTGACAATTTGGCTGCGTGAGATTCTCCAGCTTTGTTGTTGTTGAGTATGCAAATTATGAGCTGTTAAAGCTCCGCCTTCTTCTGGAAAGTGGCTTGGGGTAGCAGCTTGTTTACATTTAAAGTAACACACAAAAACGAGTGTTTTTGCTCACACCCAAATAGGGCAAATTTGTGATCTTTGGGGTATTTTGAGCTGAAACTTCACAGACACATTCTGGGGACACCAGAGACTTATATTGTGAAAAGAGGCATAATGCCCTTTAAATAAATTTAAAGTTACATTTTACTATTATATAGATATATTAAATGATTATAGTAATGATTAATGGATTGCAAAATGTGAGGGTTGTGATACCGTATGTTTCTTTGTGTTTATTGTGATGCCTGTCTTTTGACCCAGTTTCCCGTTGTGTCTGATTAGCTGTCCTGCTCACCCAGTGTCTCGTTAATTACCCCATTAGTTCCTGTCTATTTATATCCTGCGTTTCAGTCTGTCCCTTTGTCCGTTCTCATCTATGATTTACGTGGTTGTTTTCTCCTGTGTTGGTTTGACTATTAAATGCTATTCCTGTCCAGCGCATCCTTCACCACACCCACTCGAGACACGAGACCAGAAGTCAGACCAAAGAATGAAACCATTATAATGTAAAATAAGGTAAATGCATTAAATAAATGTAATGTGTTGAACATATTTAATTAATATCATTGGTTAAATACAATAAAATTATACAATTAATTCCAAGAATTCTATATTTTATGAACCTAAAAGGATTCACGAACATTTGCCCATCTCAAAAGCTGTTACACTGTTAAAAAATTACTGTAAATTTTACAGTATAATACTGGCAGCAGGGTTGCCAGCCAGTTACTGTAAAATGTACAGTAGTGTTACTGTAATTTAATTTACAGAATTTCCCTGTATTCTCTGATTACAGTAAATAACTGTATTTTTTTTAAATTACGAAGGGTCAATTTACAGCAATATTCTGTAAATTTGAGCAAATCAACACGTGACCCCAGAATGCATTGCAGTTTACAGCAATATGCTGTATTATTAAACAACAGCCAGCAGCTGTAAAATAATGCTGTAATTTTTACAGTAATTCATTACAGTGCACTGTTAAAAAAATTACTGTAAATTTTACAGTATAATACTGGCAGCAGGGTTGCCAGCCAATTACTGTAAAATTTACAGTAGTGTTACTGTAATTTAATTTACAGAATTTCCCTGTATTCTCTGATTACAGTAAATAACTGTATTTTTTTTAAATTACAAAGGGTCAATTTACAGCAATATTCTGTAAATTTGAGCAAATCAACACGTGACCCCAGAATGCATTGCAGTTTACAGCAATATGCTGTATTATTAAACGACAGCCAGCAGCTGTAAAATAATGCTGTAATTTTTACAGTAATTCATTACAGTGCACTGTTAAAAAATTACTGTAAATTTTACAGTATAATCCTGGCAGCAGGGTTGCCAGCCAATTACTGTAAAATTTACAGTAGTGTTACTGTAATTTAATTTACAGAATTTCCCTGTATTCTCTGATTACAGTAAATAACTGTATTTTTTTTAAATTACGAAGGGTCAATTTACAGCAATATTCTGTAAATTTGAGCAAATCAACACGTGACCCCAGAATGCATTGCAGTTTACAGCAATATGCTGTATTATTAAACAACAGCCAGCGGCTGTAAAATAATGCTGTAATTTTTACAGTAATGCATTACAGTGCACTGTTAAAAAATTACTGTAAATTTAACAGTATAATACTGGCAGCAGGGTTGCCAGCCAATTACTGTAAAATTTACAGTAGTGTTACTGTAATTTAATTTACAGAATTTCCCTGTATTCTCTGATTACAGTAAATAACTGTATTTTTTTTAAATTACGAAGGGTCAATTTACAGCAATATTCTGTAAATTTGAGCAAATCAACACGTGACCCCAGAATGCATTGCAGTTTACAGCAATATGCTGTATTATTAAACAACAGCCAGCGGCTGTAAAATAATGCTGTAATTTTTACAGTAATTCAGCATGTCAAATGTTTATATTGTAGATGCTGTCAATGAGTTAATGATGCATGCTTTAGTGCCTATGCAAATGTATCGCGTACAGTATGTGTGCCAAAACCCCTTAAAAGGTTAGTTCGCCCCAAAAATGAAATTTCTTTCATTAAGCACTCTATCTCATGTTGTTCCAAACCTGCAAGACCTTCGTTCATCTTAGGAACACAAATTATAACAAAAAATATAAAAGATATTTTTGATGAAATCTGAGTTTTTTTTTCTTCATTAAAGCAACGAAATGACCACATTCAATGTCCAGAGAAGTAGTAAAGACATTGTTAAAATAGTCAACATGACTACAGTGGTTCAACTTTAATGTTATGAAGCGACGAGGATGCATTTTGTGCGCAAAAACAAAATAACGACTTTATTCAACAATTTTTCCTCTTCTCTCTGTCAGTCTCCTATGCAATTGACAGTACAAAGTTTCCGTGTTTACAAACGAACGCCGGTGTCATGAGAAACTGATTCCCCACCAGGAGACCCTAAAGTCGTCTCCTTTAGGACCCAAGCAGTAATGCCAGATCAAAAGTTGTTATCGTGATGTCTTGACTAATTATAACCTATCACTATAACCTTCACTATTGCATGATGTTTATTAGATTAAGTGCACAAACAACATGCTTAAAATATAAAATGAATGCCTATGCATTCCATAATAAAACATCGGGTATGCTATGCTACTAGCTATGTTAGTGCACAGGCTAACAAAAAACAGTAAGAAAAAGAAATGCTTGATTTCACAACCTATAGCTTCAGTTATATTCTAGTTTATGAATCATGTCGTTTAAAAGACGTTAATGGTAATTATAATGCATTTTAAATGATAGAAGTCATAATGTTATTTTGCAGGAATTATAATCAGGTGTTAAAAATACATCCATTAAAAGTCAGTTGAAGCAATGGGATCACTCTGTGTCCTAAAGGACCTGATTTACTCGACCACACCGACTCCATATTGGTCGACACGGTTCACGTGTGATGCTGACGCATGCAGGAGCTGGCCAATACAGAGTCAGCGTTCTGACATAGAATACAGAAGTTCTGCACCGCTTTAACTGCGTCAACTACTTATGAGGTCCTTTTTTATTGTTGTACTTTTGCCACTCTTTATTGGCGTAGTGAAGGAATGACAGGAAACAATGAGGAACAGGATTAAAGGTCACTTGTACAGAAAAAAAGAAAAGAAAAATACAGGAAAATCATTGCCAATAGGCTGAGAAAAATAAATTGAATTCAAGATGTATTCTGTTAAAAGAAGTATTTTCTTTTAAGAAATCAAGTAAATGTTAATTGTTTTGAAGAAAATTGGATATTTTATAAGCCAGATTTGAATCCGCATCTTTATATGAATTGTCTTTAACTACTACACTTGCATAGAAAATAATAAAATAATAATAAAGTTTGGTACAATGCACTTTTTATTGCATTTTATAACTTTTTATAACACGTTTGCAAGGTTAGGACAGGTTTAAGGATGGGTTAAGGGGTGAAGGAAGGGTCATTATTGTAAATATAGATGTAATTAGAGCTGTAATTACATGCAGGTATTTTTAAATATGACTACAATATAATGTAAAATACATGTATGTACACAAAAAGTATACTGTGTGATTAACACATTTTGAATGTTAATGGGTCACGTGTTGGTTTGACTCAATTTACAGAATATTGCTGTAAATTGACCTTTCGTAATTTTAAAAAATACAGTTATTTACTGTAATCAGAGAATACAGGGAAATTCTGTAAATTAAATGACAGTAACACTACTGTAAATTTTACAGTAACTGACTGGCAACCCTGCTGCCAGTATTATCCTGTAAAATTTACAGTAATTTTTTAACAGTGAATGAATTACTGTAAAAATTACAGCATTATTTTACAGCCGCTGGCTGTTTTTTAATAATACAGCATATTGCTGTAAACTGCAAAGCATTCTGGGGTCACGTGTTGGTTTGACTCAATTTACAGAATATTGCTGTAAATTGACCTTTCGTAATTTTAAAAAAATACAGTTATTTACTGTAATCAGAGAATACAGGGAAATTCTGTAAATTAAATGACAGTAACACTACTGTAAATTTTACAGTAACTGACTGGCAACCCTGCTGCCAGTATTATCCTGTAAAATTTACAGTAATTTTTTAACAGTGAATGAATTACTGTAAAAATTACAGCATTATTTTACAGCCGCTGGCTGTTTTTTAATAATACAGCATATTGGGTTAGGGTTAGATTTACTGTAATCAGAGAATACAGGGAAATTCTGTAAATTAAATTACAGTAACACTAAAAAACTGACTGGCAACCCTGCTGCCAGTATTATCCTGTAAAATTTACAGTAATTTTTTAACAGTGTGCTATCACCACATTTTTAAAATTTCAGTACCAACTTGGTACTGAAGTCGGTACTTTTGACAACCCTAGTTATTACATAGTAATAACGCACTTAATATAGAGTAGGACACATTGATAAGGCTTTTTAATCTCTTACAGGTGGATGTTAGGTTTGGATTAGTCTTTTATTCGTCACGCCCACGGACTTGAACATCTGATGCATATGTCAAACAAAATTGGCAACACTGCAGGAGTTTCAAAGTCATCATCTGATTCTACAGGACCTCCAGGAGATGTGTGCATTGCGTTTTTTAACGATCCGCCCGAAACAAAGCCGTTGTGATGCCAAACCCCCTCATGGAAAAAGAAAGTTTCTTTATTTTTAAAATACATCCACGAGTTTTACACGTCGGTCTATTATTGTAGGGATATCGACTTTACATTGTCACATCCCTAAACATGATGCTGAACAGAATGAATTGTGATTGGTTGTCGTATTTATCAGCCAGATGGCCTCTGGGCAGTCCTTAGCCAACGAAAGCTGCTATGGAGTGCAGACATTTTGCCGTCAGTCTGAAGGTCTGCCTACGCGAGACCAGGGTTGGATGGGCTTGTATCCAGCAGAGAAGTGCAGTGCCTTGACTGAGACGAGCTCCATATGAACGCGAGTAAATCACAGGCAGAACTGCAGGTCGGTATAACTGTATAATGCTCAGAGTGCGGTCAGAGCACAACAGCTTGTTACCGCTGATTAATGCAGACAACTGGGCACCATCCATTAACGGCAATGCAGGCAACTGTGTCAGAGGAACACCGCTGCAGGTGGCCAAATAAGGGGAAATTGCAGCTATCTGTCTACAGCCAACAGCACTTTAGAATCAGACTAACGTGTAGCAAGATTCCCAGTGAGTACCTTATTGAGACTCGAAAAAGGAAGTGTTTCAGTGCAAGGGTTATTAACATTTTGTATTTTCTTAGTATAATTTTAATGTAGGGTCGCACTTTATTTTAGGTGTGTTTAATTATGTACTTGAGTAATAAAAGTTAGGTACTCATTGTGTTCATGTTGTACTGCAAAACACTTTTGTTGCTATTGAGTTGGTATCAGGTAAGGTTAGGGTGGTATGGGTATATGGGTTTAAGGGTGGATTAATGGCTAAGGTACATCCCAGTGTATTTAGGGATGTAATGACAAATTTATTACAGGTGTAATTACAAGTAGGTCCTTTCTAAATATAAGTAAAAACATGTATGTACACAAAAAGTGCATAGTAGAATATAAATTGGGGCCTAATTATTTGTAATTAGGAAAAATCTGTAATCAAATTTGAGGTTTTAATAATCATTTTATATTGTGGTCAATATTGTAATCCTATTTAAAACGATTATGAGTGGGCCAAATGACTAACACCTAATAATGAGCAATTTATTTAAAGATATCGATATATATCAAGCATATATTCTGGAAATAAGGTTGCTATGACAGCATCATTTTACAGCTGCTGGCTGTTTTTTAGTAATACAGCATATTGCTGTAAACTGCAATGCATTCTAGGGTCACATGTTGGTTTGACTCAAATTTACAGAATATTGCTGTAAACTGACAGTTCGTAATTTAAAAAATACAGTTATTTACTGTAATCAGAGAATACGGGGAAATTCTGTAAATTTTACAGTAACTGGCTGGCAACCCTGCTGCCAGTATTATACTGTAAAATTTACAGTAATTTTTTAACAGTGTAAGCACTAGAATAGGCATTTGTGAGATAGCCGTAGCATTTGTATCTCAGAAGCTTGCGAAAAACAAACAACTATCCAAGTAGTTACAGTAATTGTCAAGGGTCGCTCTAAAAGTCAGTTTTAAAAGCATGAGTGAAGAGATTTTAAATAAAATGGCAACACTAAATAAAGACCTCAGGTGTTGATCTCCACAAAGCCAGTCCAGTTTTCGCATCTGGAAAGTGTTCATTGAGTCTACCTCAAACACAAGCATGCAGCATCGCACATGAGCTTGGGTGAACAGACCTTCCGTTAGGGAGATAAAATCATCCTCTGCAATAACGCCATTTGTCATCGCTACAGTGAGCAGGACGCTCTGGACTATGTGTGCAATAGGGCAAAAGAGACAAGAAGACCAGCCTCGGGGAGAGAAGAAATGTTTACAGAGGCTGTGAGCACATATAGGTTTATATAAGAGAAATGGAGTGTATCCCTAATTAAATTAATGGAAATGTACAGACAGTGGTGCTGCGTCTAAGATGCATTTTTAAAAAAAAAATAAACTTCATATATATATATATATATATATATATATATATATGAAGTTTATAAGTTTTTTATGGTAATGTGACTGTATGGCATTTTAAAGTATATATCTATATCTATATCTATATATATATATATATATATATATAGTATATATATTACAGTATATATCTATATAAACTATCATATTTTATTTAATTATTCAATTAGAGCATTCATCTGTCACAAAAACAATAAAGATATTAATTAACTGAACATTTTGTAATAAATGCAACTAATAAACCACAAATTTATTGAGTCGAAAATGGTGGTAAACAGCAGCATTAAAAAATTATAATTCTGTAGGATTTAGGTTTCATTAAAAATATCTTGATATCTTAATGTCTCATGTGATTTTTATCTCTTCAACCAAACATTTTACCTCAATAAAACAAAAAAGCTTAAACTTAAAAGATTCAGTAAATCATTTACAGTATTTAAAAGGTGAATCGTTCATTTGTTCGGTGTGAACTGTGCAAACAAACCGATTCAGTTCAGACTTCCTAAGTACGTACTATGACGCAACTACAGAAATTTATAGAATATTCTCTACCACTGAAGAGAATGGAGGAGTTCATGTTCAACGTTTTTCATGTATTTTGTCATTTGTAATTTTAAGTAGAAACACTCACGTACTTCAATTACATCGTACCTCACAGAACAAATGATTGTTATAAGCTAAATTATGAAAACAGAGAATAGCCTCAATTAATACAGGTCCTATTGAAAATTCCAAGACGATGATATAAAAAGAACCGTATAATCAAACCCCTTATAAATATCATAAAATTGCAAAAATGATACTTGGTATGTTTGTGTGCTCAAGACATGATGACACCAATATACTGTGCTCAGTGTGAAAATCTAATCTTGCTCGGTGACCAGAGACAAGCTGAATTATTTCTGTGTGTGTGGGTGCAGCGGAGCCTTAACCATAATTTACCTGCTTTTACAGACTCTTTATCATCCGCTTACCATGGTCATCTGACAGAATTCCAATGGTCACTCAGCACAGCAAATTTCCCATTCAGCCATGATAAAACGGTGAATGTAAGGGCCATATTTCCTCCGTAAAGGAATCTCCTGTACCACATTTCACAGACTGTTAATCTCCATCGCCCCAACAAATGCACTGAGATTGAAGCCTGTCGAGAAGGAGCGGATTGAATTTGTCTTTAGATTCAATTAACAGCTTTAATTACAGGCAATGCTAATTGGCGTATGCTGCAATAATTACAGTTAATTGAATATCCTTTACTAGACAAAAATATTTGTATCTGGTTTTTAATATTTTAGCAAAAATTAAGAAAAGAATACGGAGTATTATTGTTGTATTTTTTCCTCATTTATTTAGTTATTTTTTGCTCTGGAAAATGAGAACATATATATATATATATATATATATATAGTAGCGAGAAAAAGTATGTGAACCACTTGCAGAATCTGTAAAAATGTGAATATTTTGAACAAGATGAGAGATCATACAAAATGCATATTATAAATACACACACACACACATATATATTACAAAATAAATAACTTCCACTGCTGCGAGTCACTGGAATATAATTGAGGCTAATCAATGCGTGCTAATTATAATTAAAGCAAAGAATCCAACTGCTAATATCATTATCCCACAAACTGCTGCAAACTGTGAACGTACTGATGAGAGGAAGAGCTACAAGCACAATCTGAAATATTCAGCAAATTCCCTGTCACGGCTCGTTTCGATTATCACAGAGGAGTGCTGCTATGTCTCATCTCAGCTTCTCAATATCACGGATGTTCCCCAATCATTTTCCATTAAGACTCTGGGAAAGGAAAGTAGGGCTAATGATAGTGGTAGTTCAAATCATGCTATTAAGATATTGAGTATTTTTTGCTTTGTTTGATTGAGTGTATTCCTGCAATCAAGGGATAAGTACGGTGGCCAAGAGAGCTCAAAGTGCAACAAATAATAAAACACATGCAAATTAAAAAAAAAAAACATGGTCATCAGTTTGACAACACATGTGTTGCAAATCCTTACAACACATGCAAACTCAAAAACGCGCTATATTTACAAAAAAGCGCTGCAAAGAGCACAAACCACAACGGAAATGTTTCAATGCTTGTTCATTTTTACAATTGCTGTGAGGTGAAAGCTAAATGGCAGGTAACTGGTAAGGAATGAGCAAAAAGCGAAATCTGTCACAGCAGAAAAGTGCAGAAAGCTCAGGATTGCAAAAGTCATCCAAATTCTCAACATTTACAAGTTCTACAAATTCCTATGAAAGCCATTTTCTACAATGGAATAAAACACTTTAAAAGAGAATTGCGACTTTTTATCTCGCAATTATGACTTTTTTTCTCACAATATCAAGTATTTTTTTCAGAATTACAAGATATAAACTTTCAGATGTGAGTTGAAGTCTGAGATATAAAGTAAGAATTGCAAGATATAAACTCGCAATTCAGAATTTTTTTCTTGCAATTGCGAGTTTATATCTTGCAATTCTGAGAAGTCAGAATTGAGAGATATAAACGCACAACTGCAAGTTATAAAGTCCAATTCTGAGGAAAAACAAAAGAATGACTTTTCTTTCTCGGAGTTGTGAATTTATATCTCACAATTCTGACTTTACAACATGGAATTGTGAGTTTAAAAACTCATCCGTCAGCTGGAAGCTAGCTATTATAGTGGATAAACATGGATGTTTGTCTCACAAAAGCCCATTACTTCACTTCAGAAGGCCTTTATTAACCCCCTGGAGCCATTTGGATTACTTTTATGATGGATGGATGCACTTTTTTGGGCTTCAAAATCCCACACACCCCTCACCACCATTATCAAGCTTGGAAGAGCCAAGATATGTTTTAATATAACTCAGACCGTGTTCCTCTGAAAGAAGTCTCATATACACCTAAGGCTTGAGGGGGAGTAATTTTCATTTTTGGGTGAACTATCCCTTTAATGCATCGTGAAGAATTGATTTTTTATTAACTAACATTAAATATATATTTGCTCATTAGTTAATGTTAGCTAATAAAGTGTTACTGAAACATGGAAATCAGCAGACTCTGTCTGGCCTTGACTATGTGCTTAAACAGACATTTTATTCATGCAATATTATCTATCTGCCTTTATATTTCTTTATGTCCTCAGAAACCATAAAATAAAAGATTACATGAAAGAAGGGAATAAATGAACAGCTACATATGGCAATTTTTAAAAACTATCTAACATTTGAATGTAAAATTGCCTAATTACTCATACATTATGAGACATAGAATCTCTCGGGAGTGACTTTGGTACCCAAGCAAATTGCTTTCCCCTCTTTAACATCTGATTGTTAAAATTAATGAAGAATAACATTCGGCTTCGACTAATATAATGCTCCAGGGACAACATCGTTCATTTCAGTCTTACAGGAAAATAGCCTTTCATTAGTTATTTGAATGCTTGGTACTTCGGTGTTCGGGGTTAGGTGACAGTTTCCTGAATTTTGTCTCGTTTAGAAATCACAAAAACAAAATTAGCTGAGTAAAATAGGCAAGGACTTTCCAGTAGCTCATATTGAAATAAAGCAGCGAGCCTGAGCAGATGTTGCAGGGTTTGTCCTAATTTGTTCTTATTGCTCTTCCTGTGGAGCTGAACAAAATAAGAACTGAATTTCGCAGCTCCCCCGCCCCTCGTGAGACATTTTGAATTTCCTTCCATGCTCTGTATTCTTTTATATCGGAGCCGACACTTATACTATGGCAGTCTCTCATCAGATGAAGCACTGCTTATCTTAAAAGAGTTGCAAAATACTGTAATCGAATGTCTCCAGCTGGGAATGATTCTCCTCTACACTGAGACGAGCACATGAAAGAAAAGTGAGTGAATGAAAAGAAAAGTTTTCAGTGCGATTTCTTCATGTCCTGAAAGACTTTAAGGCTGTATTGTTTTATGAAACCACGATTCATTCCATTTAGTGACTGTATATGCGTTTGCATTTATTTGTGCATACACTGTTAAAAATAAAGCCTCTAATTAGAAGCAAAAAGGCCTACACGGCATAGCAGAACCTTTAAAGTCCCACAAAGAATTTTATTCTACAGTACTTTAGAAAACACTCTGGGGGAAAAAAAGATAACCTAAAATGTGCTGAATGTGGTCATTTTTAAACTGATTTATCATATTCAATTAAAAAAATGTTATTTTGGATCAACCTAAATATATTAGGTCACACCAACAAAACCAAGGGTATGTTTACACAGACGTTTGTACAGATGAAAACATTCTCAAAACTATCCCTGTTCACAGGGATCCGCACAAACGACTAAAATGCTGTACTACACTGTAATGAATTACTGTAAAAATTACAGCATTATTTTACAGCCGCTGGCTGTTGTTTAATAATACAGCATATTGCTGTAAACTGCAATGCATTCTGGGGTCACGTGTTGGTTTGACTCAAATTTACAGAATATAGCTGTAAATTGACCCTTTCGTAATTTTAAAAAATACAGTTATTTACTGTAATCAGAGAATACAGGGAAATTCTGTAAATTAAATTACAGTAGCACTACTGTAAATTTTACAGTAACTGGCTGGTAACCCTGCTGCCAGTATTATACTGTAAAATTTACAGTAATTTTTTAACAGTGAATGCAGAAAGACTGCATTATACGCATTCTTTTATACGTGCATATCTATCCTCCTTACTTTAATAGTTTGCTGCACTTGGATATTCTCTTCATTATTTCCCTATATAAATCCGAAGTTTCACACATTCACATAAAACACCTTATTTCCACGTTGAAAAAATAAGGTAGATAGACTAAACATGTAATGCTTGTCGCTTAAATGAGCGGCCAAACCATATAAAAAGTTTTCCATTTTTAGTTGAAAACGGTGTCATGTAAACAGCCCCTATATTTAAGGGTAAGAGCAGGTAGAAATAGCTCTTAAAGATAAAAACTGTAGGTTACCACTTTTTACAGCGTATCTCAAAGAGCCCAGAAGATATCACAGTATCACAATTAAGAAAACATTCTAGAGTAAATTGGATTAAATGCCATCTTTCCGCATGATGTACTCTCAATTAACATGACAAATTGACAATTTAAGGCCCAATAAGATTATCCATGATAGAAACAAATGTAGTTTAAAACACATGTGGCAACTTCTTAGAAATGTACTCTTACTTCCTTTAGCTTAAACAGTAGATCATGGCATTGGCAACGGATAAGTCATGGGTTCAAATCCTAAGGAAAGGCAAGTACTGATAAAACGTGTAC
Source organism: Opsariichthys bidens (assembly GCA_037194245.1). Lineage (NCBI taxonomy): Eukaryota > Metazoa > Chordata > Actinopteri > Cypriniformes > Xenocyprididae > Opsariichthys > Opsariichthys bidens. The sequence goes on from CM074313.1 coordinate 2,717,756, forward strand.
CTTGAATCGCTGTGGATAAAAGTGTCTGCCAAATGCATAAATGTAAACGTACTCTTTGTATTCATGCTGGCTTCATATCGTTAACTTTTCAAACTGTTGTGCTTAACAAGTAAACATTTTCGCTATACTGAATATATTTTTAATATACATTTAGTGTAAGTGGCGACTGATAATGTGCTGAAAAGGTTGTGCTTATTGAAGCAAATGAGCACAGCACACACAAAGAATAAAAAATGCTTCTGGAAAAATTCAAAATTTGGAGGTGTTTATATTTATAACATATGATACAGTTAGGTAACATCACACGACCAAGAGTGCTGTTTTCCACGTTATTGAAATCATGGTTGAAAATCTGACACTACTTTATACAACAGTTCAATATACAAGTAGTTAATAAAGTCAAGAAGCAATATTATTTTTTTTGTATCTCAGCAGCGAAAATAGTTCCAAACAAAGATCACAGCAGATCCATTGCAAATCTCATGGAATTGCACAGCAACACCCAGCCGCATTTCATTGCTGAATGATTCAGCGCTTTGAACTAATCGGTTGAGTGAAAGATTCAATGGCTCATTCCTAAACACCTGCTTGATTCTTGAATGAATTAGCCGTTTGAATGAATCGTTTGAATGAATCATGTCACTCATGTTTAAAAGTATATTTCATCAATTAGGATCCAGGACTAAATGTATTTTTTTTTTTTTTTTTTTTTTTTGGACCAAAAGAATCAAGAGAAGTGTGAACATGCCCTAAGAATTAATAATGGCACATTTTTTATTAAACATGCGGTATTAGCCACCAATGAGTGTGCTGCTCAAACTTCAAATACTCAGTCAGCATTTGCTATAGCATTTGCAACGTGCTTTTACTCCACCTTCCCTAGCTCCACCTGTATTAGATCTGCTAAGAGTAATTCATGTATATGAATATATTGTACAGCAGCAGCATATCTTACTTGCTCACAGCAGTGTCATGTATGTATTCCCATTCTTGCTCTGCAGTAGCGGCATAGCAGATCTTTTCCGCCAAGACCAAACATTTCAATATTGTAATACCCATTGCCATGCCAAATACTCAGAGTTGTCATGACAGTATGCTGCTATTCTATAGTATAACACAAGTCTTAATTCGCATTATAATAGGTTTTAAATTTGGGGACGGTAATACAGCAGTCTCGACAAGACCTAATGTGACTCGGATTCGGATTTAACCGAATGAACGTGACCAGTGCACGTTTCAAAGTAAAAACATGTAAAACATTTGCATGTTCTACGAGCTTGCGCTTTCAGAACAGTTTGCAATCAATGAATACTGGAAATTTTTGCCAACGACTGCTTATGATCCACTGTTATGAATTATGACAATGTTTACTTTATGGTGTTTATATGTAATATGTTGTAGATGATTGTAAGAGTGCATATTTTATATACCTCATCTGTTTATTTTGGTGTATTTCGGGCTTGTTTATGATTAAAAGTCCTTTCTTTTTCTAGTTATTAATAGTATTTTGGCTACAAAATACACTGGCATTTTAAAAAAATGCCATGTAATTCCATAGTTATTATTATAAATACAGTTTGAAGCGGAAATACTTAAAAAACCTAGTGTAGTGCTTGTAAATGTCTTTTTTTATATCCCTTAATTAAGGAAAAAAATTCTTTTTCAGTTTGCATTGTTATAAAGTTATTTATGTGCTCCTAAATTTTCCATTTTCTTGGGAAAAGGATAAGTCCTGCAAGTCAGATTTTTAAAGGATTTGCTCAATAGAAAGAGGGTTTGTGGAAGAACAAATATTTGAGTGAACACTAGTATTTGTTAAGTCTTGCTTGGACTTACAGTCTAAAGTTTTATTCTGAGTTGATCAGATGTGTTGTGATGGCAGTTGAAGTTGTGTTTACCCTAGACTCACTCTCAGCTGTCGTGACATTAGAGATTGATAAGCTATAGACGTGTAGGCATTTATCTAAGTATTAAGAGTAGCAGGATTTTCCTGACCTTAAAACATGCACATCTTCCCTGTGTGGTCCACTAAAGGCTTTCAGACTACTTCATATGCCTGGCATCACTCCAGGAACACTTGAGATAAAATCCAAAAGAGTAGCATCCCGTTCTAAATACCCCTATTCGCACTGCAGTCCGTTGCTAAGTTAGAGTGGATGTAAGGTAATGAACTGTGGCTTAGGGAAAATCATCGGGGGAAAAAATGGATGTACACAGGCTTGAGTAATCACTTTAAAGGAAGTTTAGCTCTACCCCTGAGACAAGCACAGCACTGTGATCAAATACAGCACAAAACACCATTGAAAAGTCCAGGATTTTTTTTCACTTCCCAAAATAAATCATTGAAAAAAAGATAAACTCCAATCTATATCTATCTAACTATATATATATATATATATATATATATATATATATATATACACACACACACACACACACACACATATACACTCACCATCTGGGGTTTTTAATATTGGAAAGCTCTGCCAAGTGCTACTTTTCATGCCAAATGTGACCAGAAACTCTGGGGCCTTTTCAAAGTGGCGTGAGTAAATAAATGAGTGAATAAATGGGGACAACATATATTTTAAAGATTATATTTCTTAATAATAATAATAATAATAATAATAATAAATGTTATTATTATTAAAGATTTTATATTGTCACTGGAAATTTCTATTAACTATACAGCAATAAAATAAGTAAATGAAATTTAGATTTTTTTTAAAAAAACAATATCAAATTGTGTCAATATCAATGATTACTTTAACAAGACAGCACCAGAAAAAAAAAAAAAAATCATGTGTAGAATCTTTTTCCCTCCACAAACTTCCTTGTCTTCAGATCTCAGTTTGAAAACTTGTATGTTATAAAAATATTACTGAAAACGGTATTGATTTGTGTTTGAAAGCAACAAAGAAATGACAAATGTGTCATTATATTGTGGTAGATGCTTTTCCATTTTTTGGAGAGTCCTTATTAGTGTGAAAAGGACTTTGATGTCAAAGCTCAGGATATACTTCTTGAATTCTATCACTGTATCAATAACCAACACAACTCACCAAAAAAGCACAATGTCTCATTCAAGTATGTGCTTAAAAGCCGTTCTGTGAGGCTCTTCTCTTTATAGACTCTTCCAAAAAACTGTGTGAGAACAAGGCTAAGGCTTTCTGTGAGCATAAAATAAGGTTAATGCCCTCAAATGTGTTATAATTTAAATGTTCACTCACCCATAACTCGTAATTTCTCTGCACCAACTACCACCTCATGGTCGTCTGCAGAGAAGAGCAGTTTTCCTGCACTTGATTTTACCTCCAGCATTTTGCCCCGTGCATGAACTCCATGAGAACCTGATGAAAAATAAATTTTTGTAATTCATGAAGAGCATGTCCCCCAAAAAATCTAGCACAAATTAATTAAAAGTAAGATATTCTGACTTGGTCTAATTTGGCACATTCAGTCTTGTAATTTACTTAATGACTCTTCTGACCAGCTAGTACACAAAACACTGTAGAATTCACTTAATGAAACATCTACTTGTTCCTACGCTTCCTTTTAATTTTGTTTTATATTCAGTTTCTCTAGCACCGTAACTCAAGTTAAAGTCTCAACTAGTCCATTTAAGGCAAAATTACTTTCATTAAAATATAGTCTCACTATTACACTATTAACCAGGACTTAATAGTACATGCATCCATGCACATGCAATTACTGCGCTGTAATGAAGTCTCTAGTCACAGTTATAAAGTCTATATCATGAGAGAGATGAGACTAACAACCTGGCTATCAAAGAACCCTTTAACTCTTTCAAAATAGTCATTTAACCATCTGTCCCATAAAATCTAACATTATAGCTGCCTGGATTAATTTTCCTTCCGTGAAAGGATTGGCCCATAGTCGCCTCCTGAGTTCAGTGAATATTTCATTTCATGCTATATACCCTAATATAAACGGCCACAGTGATGGGGCGAGAAATCTTCATTCCAATTTATAGTCTGCGAAATCTTGGGGAGCAAGACAATTGTAATTATCAAAAAGGGTTTGCATGAGGGTTTTTATGCGATTCTTAGCTTATGTTTGCATTTGTATGCTTACCTGCAACGAGTTGAGATACTAATTGCTTCTTCTCGTTGAGGATGTTGACAGACACGTTCTTAGAAGACTGCAGGAACAATGGGCTTCCCTGACATTAAAAAGAAGAGGTACAAATATAAAAATAAATCATTGAAAAATAAATAATTTTTACTTGTAATGCAAAAAAGAGAAAAATATCATTTTTACCACGTAAAAAGTGGTAACCTGTAATTGTTATGTTAAAGGTGCAGTAAGCGATTTCTGAGAACCATTGTTGAACATAGCATTGTTAAACCTCATAAGTTACGGTAACTCAAACCATTTGAGGAAACCGATTGCCTTAAATGGTTTAATTTCATTAAACTCTAAGTAATAAAGTTAGTGATGGCCACACGGGATGTGCCGCGTTGCCACACCCATCTTGGACCTCGGTTGTGGAGCCAGTGCTGAAGCAATCCGAGTGTTGTGACTGCGGCTGCCATATGCCCCAGGAGTCTCTGAAATACTTTCAGTGGGGCTGCTGTCCTGCTCTGGAGTGAACTCAGGCAGTTCAACACTGACTGGACGTGCTCCTGTTCCTTGAGGGGAACAATGGCTGCCTCTGCAACCTTGGTAAAGACGCAGGGCTACAAGGCCAGCCCGAAGGGTAGGACCTTGTGCTGATGTGCCCGACCCTAAAACTCAAACTGTAGAAAGGGTCTGTGTCAAGTAAGAATTGAAATATGAAAGTACGCATTCTTCAGGTCGATTGCTGAAAACCAATCTTGGGAAGGGTTGCATTCAAAAATGCATTTCTGCATCAACATCCTAAACGGCAGCCTGAGAAGGGACAGATTCAGGACTTGCAGATCCAAGATTGGCCATAACCCACTGACTTTCTTGGGTACAATGAAGTAGTGGCTGTAGAACCCTGACTTTGTATCGGCTGGAGAGACCGGCTCAATTGCATCCTTTGCCAGATGGATTGTAATCTCCGCCCGAAGCACAGGGGCATCATTCGCAGAAATACGAGTGAAATTAATGCCCCTGAACACTGGGGGACACCAGGCAAACTGAATCGCATTGCGTAGTCTGATCGTACGAACGAGCCAGCGGGACGGACTGGGAAGTGTTAACGAAGCTCCCAGGCTCCAACGGCACTACAGACGTACCCACAGTAGGGCAGCAAGAAGGCAGGGTGTATTGGAGATGGCACAAAAGGGGCGGCCTCGACATGAACTCTGCCACCAGCTGGCAAGGTGAAAGGGGGCTGAGGGTGGCGAGGCAGCGAGTTGCACACAGTCAGTGTGAGTCCTGGAGGATTGAGAAACAGCTCTTTTAATGAGAGTGTGGGTACTGCTGGACTCCAGGGATCCAGTGGCGGAACAGAAATAAATTAAATAAAGGTTTCTCCAAATGGCCCTCCTCCGGGGGAGAGTGTGATGCAGGCATTCATCTTTTTCTACTCCAGGTCGCCTGTCTCAGGACAGCTTCCTAGTTCTCTTCCCAACTGGCTTGACTGTGGGCTGAGTGGGCTGGGCGGAAGAAGACGCAGACGGGCACCCTTGGCAACGAGCTGATGAAGGGGCTGCAGCTGGCGGTGGGGTGAGGGCAGCAGCGGACCGCCGGGGCAGGATGTGTTTGATAGCCTCCGTCGGCTTCTGTGTTGCCGAAAACTGCTGGGCGAAGCTCTTGACCACTTCGCCGAATAGGCCGACCTGAGACACGGGGGAGTCAAGGAACCAATATTTATCAGTCTCCCATGTCGGCCAGGTTCAGCCACAGATGACGCTGCTGGACCACTATGGTGGCCATCGCTTGACCAATCGAGCACGTTGTCACCTTAGTTGCCAGGAGGGCAAGGTCAGTGGCGGTGCGCAACTCTTCCATGAGCAGCTGATCAAGATCACCCTGTCCATGAGTGCTTTGGCTTGGTACACCTGAAGCAACACCATGCAGGGCAGAGACAGCCTATCCACGGGCTCTGTAAGCCTTCTCCATTAGGTTGGAGGAGAACTTACAGCCCTGTGATGGGAGACGCGGATCTTACGCCATCCAGGGTGCTGAAGGCAGCACATCGACTTCAGCTGGAAAAAGGCATCCTCCATGATCTGGTCACCTCGTCATGCACCTCCGGAAAGAATGGCACGGGGGCGGGGCACTCTGAGAAACTAATCTTCCAGCCGAGAAGGTTCGGTACACGGTGGAGGATTCCATACGATCCCGACCTTCTCGGCAGCCCGGGAAAGCATAGTCGTCAATTCTGGATCAGACTCGGGCAACGCTACTCTCCCAGAAGAAGGCAACGCATAGAGGACTCTTGTTCACATTTCAATACCGAAATCAACTCTCATTAACAATCCCCTCACCGGAATCTCTTCGCTGCCACAGTTCTCAGCCAGGTAACCCATCCTCAACCTAACCAAAGCATGCTGGGAATTAGAATTCTGCTGTAACTCAGTCATATTAAGTTGAGTTTACTACAATACAATGTTGAGTGCTATTTGGTACTTTCATAATAATTTGAGCGAAATTAACTCATTTTGTTTAATTAATTTCAGTTTGGTTTTACAGCAAGTTGATATTTGATATCAGAAACACACCCCTCCCTTCATTTCTCCACCCCCAAAAGGTGATGCAAGAGTGGATGTCTCTACATCAAGTGATGCAAAATAGTGCTTCACAAGAAATAAAGTGAAGATGAAAAAAATGAATTACATGGAAGAACAAATATACAAGCAGGAGTGTGGAGCGGAAACAACAGCATTTGGGCATCCATTTTCAGGCTTTCCAGGTCTCTCCAGTGCTAGAAAGCTTTTCTAATATTAACACGGTTCTTAAAACTCTTGACTTATCGTCACCCTTCTTTTTCCAGTGATATTCCTCTTACCTTCTCTCCCTCTTGCTCATTCTCTCTCCTCCCCCATCATGAGTGTATAAGTTTGCTGTGGTGCTCGGTCCGATGCACTTTCAACAGCGTTTCTCAGAAATCGCTTACTACACCTTTAAAGGGGTATTTCTACCTAATCTTACCATTAAATTCAAATAGCAATACATATATATCTTGAATGTAAGTGTATAAGAATTTTGTCTTATTGCACTGGTTGTTTTTCGCATAAAACTAATGAAAAAAATTAGCCAGTGCAAATTATACTCAGTTAAGATGCATTCTCAGAAAACTCTTAATATTTT